>OX632357.1:26729399-26797407 GCA_951751655.1 Ophion costatus | reverse complement strand
GCGAGACGAGTGAAAGAGAGAGAGCGAGATAGATGAAATTGCAGATAGAGCGCGATGGAGTGAGTGAGCGAGAGGGAGTGAGAGCGAGAGGGGGGGGGGGGAGGCACGGATGGGACGAAACGTACGAACGAACGGTCGAAAGAGGCAACGATGGATGTATGTATATACTCGACTAGTATATGGATAGAAAAGCCGTGGATTCGAGAAAGCGGAAAGCAAGAGAGATGGAGAGCGGAGGAGAAAAGATGTGCCCGATGGAAAAAAGGCTAACGGAGAACGAGCGAGAAAGCAATAGGGTGGTTGCTGCTGAGTTTAGCCGGGCAAGGGGGTCCTGGGGCACCAAATGTACTCTCTCGTTCTCGCTTTCCGTCACTCCTTTTCTCACTCTCTCCCTCTCCGTCTCTTTGCCACGATTTCGCGAGGATTCGCTGCTTTTGGCTACGCCGCGAGGGCAATCAATAGGGTGTTTCGGGGATTCCAGGGGAAAACTGCTGGCGCGGTCGCACTCTCGCTTCTGCAACTGCTGCTTTCGTACATGGACATTTTGATGGAAACCGCCGGCGAACGTGAACCTCTACGAAAGCTCATTCCCGTCTCGTACCGAGCGAAAATTAAGTTGAATTTCTTCAGCCCCGGGCCTACGCCTTCATAAATAATATGGCAAATACATTAATCCATGATCCCTCCATCTTTGTCTTTTTTATTTACGGTATATTTTTTTTGGTTAACGCGTCAATGAACTCAATGACACATCTAAATTGTATTGCTCGGTCTCAGGGGAATGACGTTCGTGAAAAATTCCAACTTTTCCCGTATTATCTTCTACGAACCTGATTGGAATCGCTGTCATCGATATTGAAATAACGCTGAAAATCGCGGTGCCCAATACTCGAGCCGAGCTACAAACGAATTCGCTTCGCTTGTCCGCAATTTAGGCAAAAATCCCGTTGTCGCATCATTAGATCGTTGGACGCTACTATGATAGCAAATTTGGAATCTCCGCACGCACGTTCGTTCTTTTTTCCCACGTTAGCGATTCATTTTGAGTACACATATAATCACACACATATTTGTTTATATGTTTGGGTCCTAAACGGGTTTCTTTGGTTTTTGGTCCTAAACGGGTTTGTTTGGGTTTGGGTCCTAAACGGGTTTCTTTGGTTTTTGGTCCTAAACGGGTTTGTTTGGGTTTGGGTCCTAAACGGGTTTGTTTGGGTTTGGGCCCTAAATGGGGTTGTTCGGGTTTGGGTCCCAAGCAGGTTCGTTTGGGTTTTAGGTCCTAAACGGGCTTGTTCGGGTTTGGGTCCTGAGCAGATTTGTTTGGGTCTGGGTCCCAAACAGGTTTATTGGGTTTGGGTCCTAACCGGATTTGTTTTGGTTTGGATCCTAAACGGGTTTATTTGGGTTTGGGTCCTTAATGGGGGGTGTTCGGGTTTGGGCCGTAAGCAGGTTCGTTTGGGTTTTGCCGTCCTAAACAGGTTTGTTCGGGTTTGGGTCCTGAGCAGATTTGTTTGGGTTTGGGTCCTAAACAGGTTTATTGGGTTTTGGGTCCTAAACAAATTTGTTTGGGTTTGGGTCCTGAGCAGATTCGTTTGGGTTTGGGTCATACACAGGTTTGTTTGGGTTTGAGTTCTAAATAGGTTTGTTACGATTTGGGTCCTAAGTAGGTTTGTTTCGAATTGGGTCCTAAATAGGTTTTGTTTATAGGTTGATCAAGGTTATTTCCAGGTCATCTTTTGAAACGTCTTATTGTAAGTGACAAAAAAAAAACAGGACACTTTTGTCCAGAACATTTTTCATTTAGTCCTTATTTTTGGCCATTTGTTACGATTTTTTGACAAGCACGAAGCCATTTTGTACATAACGATGTGGGCTACTTTTGTTACGGATTATTCGCAATGCTTGTCTCAGTATCCGCAAAAAGACGCTCTTTTTAGTTTATCAAATATTTATTTGCCAAATTCATTTATGTTAGGAAGTAGACAGCCATTGTTTGAAACATCGTAGAATATGAATAAAAATAATGAAAATATACATATATATATATATATATATGTAAACCATATGAAAAATGGTATTGAAGTTTGCATCATCGGGATACAACGAAAATCCTTACGTATTCTTTCATTACTCTATTTTTGTTACAATCTAAACTCTTCTTTTGCATGTTTAGCTTACAGATCCTTAACAAGGCTCTTCAAAAATATAAAAATAAAATTCGTAGCCTAAATGTGGCGAAAAAATTGGGCAATAGGAAGAAAAAAACCATTTCGCCGCATTCCAACGATACCAACGCCAATACCACTATAAAAAAATGTTTCCTACAAAAGTTGCCTATTTCCATTGCGTAGAACAAGATGCCCTCATGCCCTTGTAAGTTTCCATGTATCAAAAAGTTGCCCTTGAAATCACCTCGAAAGCATTCACTGTATAAAAAAGTTACCGCGCCATTTTACTCCCCGTTTAAATCCACCCAGTACGTGTCTCGAAATTTTTCGATTTACTTCGCTGTACTTGAGTTATTTCAATGTCTCAAGACAAATAGAACGCGTTGTATAAACGACGATATTTCTTTTTCGTGCGATATCAGGTCGTCATTGCGTGTACGCGATTGCGCGAATAAACGGCGACGCGCGCGCGCGCGCGTTTTCGTCTTCAACCTTCCTACTTTGACTGTGACACCATCTCGCGCCTTAACCAGCCGGTACAATTTAATATTTCAATCGTGAAGTCGAAACGACGGTACGTGAAACCTTCGTGGTATCGTTATACGAGGCCGTTGCTACGAAATTTCCTAGAGTCGTCGTGTGTAGATGTCGCTTCGTTGCAGCGCGGTACGATTATTCTCGTGCGCGGCTAAACTCACCTTCGAAAGTGATAATTCACGCGCGGTGACGCGCTACTCGATACGATTTTTCACAAGGCGGGCGCTGTTGATCGCGAGGACGAATAATATTACGTGTTTCGATATTAGAACGGTTTACGTAGGGCGCGCACGTATCGCCATCTACATATATATGCGACGCGACGAATCGTCGTGGTCGTGCCAACTGTTGCGAAAGACGAGGAATATACGAAACCCAGTTTCTCAATGGCGCGCACGAATTTGCATCGTTTCAATTGTTTGAACGCCCGATGATTTTTCTTGTCTCGCCCGTGACAGGTGGAAATGACGGGATCCAGTGTGTTCGACTACGTTCATCAGCAGGATCACGTCGAGGTTGCCGAACAGCTTGGTCTGGGCTTGACCTCGTCCTCGAATTCCTCGGGACCTCATTCGTCCAGTTCCGGTCTCGCGTCGCCAAGCAGCGCGGCTTCGGAAGATCACGGCTCCGCGTCCACGGCCAATCCTGATGGTGAGACACAAATTCAACGATGCATCTTCTAGTGTACCGAATGGCGGTGCCTGGTCTTACCTGGTCGCCACTGGGACCGGGTAGCCTACTACCTCGATGCCTGGTGTTACCTGGTAGCCACTGGGACCTGGTGGCCTGCTACCTCGATGCCTGGTGTTACCTGGTAGCCACTGGGACCTGGTAGCCTACTGCCTTGATGCCTGGTCTTACCTGGTAGCCACTGGGACCTACTAGGATCGTGCCTGATCTTACCTAGTGGCACTGGAACTTGGTAGCCTAATATATTCATGCCTGGTCTTACCTAACGGCCACTGGGACCTGGTAGCCTGTTACCTTGATGCCTGGTGTTACCTGGTAGCCACTGGGACCTGGTAGCCTGTTACCTTGATGCCTGGTGTTACCTGGTAGCCACTGGGACCTGGTAGCCTGTTACCTTGATGCCTGATGTTACCTGGTAGCCACTGGGACCTGGTAATCTGCTACCTTGATACCTGGAATTACCTGGTAGTCACTGGGACCTGGTAGCCTGTTACCTTGATGCCTGGTGTTACCTGGTAGCCACTGGGACCTGGTAGCCTGCTACATTGATGCCTGGTGTTACCTGGTAGCCACTGGGACCTGGTAGCCTGCTACCTTGATGCCTGTTGTTACCTGGTAGCCACTGGAACCTGGTAGTCTGCTACCTCGATACCTGGAATTACCTGGTAGCCACTGGGACCTGGTAGCCTACTACCTTGATGCCTGGTGTTACCTGGTAGCCACTGGGAACTGGTAGCCTACTACCTTGATGCCTGGTGTTACCTGGTAACCACTGGGACCTGGTAGCCTACTACCTTGATGCCTGGCGTTACCTGGTAGCCTGCTACCTTGATGCCTGGCGTTACCTGGTAGCCACTGGGACCTGGTAGCCTACTACGATCATGCCTGATCTTACCTAGTGGCACTGGGACCCGGTAGCCTACCACCTTCATACCTGGTCTCACCTGGTAGCCCCTACCATCCAATGGCGTACTAGCTTCATGCCTGGTCTTACCCAGTAGCCACTGGGTCCTGCAAGCCTACTTATACAGCGCCAAAAAGAAATTTAACCTAAAAAGGATCTATTTAAATCCAATAGATTTTTTCCTTGTCTCACGACCTACTAACATCCAATTTGATTCAAATATTCTCTATTTGCTTTCAGCTATTCTTTTCAAATATTACACGGAATGAAATAAATGAAAATTCGATTCGAACAAATCCTTATTTGCTTACGATAAACACTGCAAATCCAAGTTGCACTATATGCATAGAATATTCCATAAATCGAAAATAAAATGAAATACTTCGTTTACAGTTCTACCACGCGGATTTTCGATTCGTCATTCCCTGCCCTTCTCAAATGGTTCTAGTAGAAGAAAATGCCAGAAAGTATGCCAGGGAAGCGAAGCACAGAACGAAAATAGTTATATTAAAATGTAGCATGGTGTTTGGGATTAAGCGAGTTGAAGCAAAGATAGAGAGAGAGACCTACAGACAGACAGAGAACGACAGCAGGACAAAACGAAGAGAAGAGGGCTTGAATGAACGCGCGTAACCCGGTAATCGTGACCGAAAGTGGAGCGAGCACGGAATCGGCGAGGTGTCCCGCGTTCTCGAAGCGGACGTGAAGTTCTTCGCGTTCGTTCCACGTCCACCACGTATGAGGTGGCTCCCGGACATTGGGAATTCGAAGCTGGTAAACAGCGCGTAGTTGTGACGTCGAAAAAGCTACGGGGGAAGAGAGAGAGAGAGAGAGAGGGGGCTGCACACACGGAAGTGCGGTGGAGTACAAAAGACGAGGACATTGGTGTGAGAATGGAGAGCGAGGCTTCGAATATTCTGCGTCCGATAACACGTACGCGTGTGTGCGGTGGCGAGCCCCTCCGCCGTGTGGGTGGACGTTTTCCGTCATCGTCGTCTTGGAGAGAACGTGCGGTCCGCGAAAACCGGGAGCACTTTGTCCGCCGCGGACGTGCCCATCGGGGTCGCCACGTGGCCGCGATACGCCAGCGTGTGTACGAATGTTTCCGGTTTCACCGGGCGTTCCTCTCGGTCACGGAGCGGTTCGTGCTACGAGCAGATTCGCACTCACTCTCAGACTCCATCCCTCCTCCCCCCCTCGCAAGGTGATAGTAGCGTGTACAGCGGTGAAGAGCCGGAGGAACAAACCCCGAGAGAAGAGGCTCGTACGTCGTGGCCGAGGTTCGTGACGGGGTTGGAAAACGCGAGAGGGTTGCTATGCCAGAGGTCACAATCGAACAACGTTCGCGAGCAGGCTCGAGAGAGAGAGAGAGAGACGAGACGCGGATGAGAGGAGGGGAAACGCCGTGGCTCTTCGTTCAACGGATCGCATCGCCCTCTGCCGGATCGAATTCACGACGGTATTCGCCGATACGGCGTCGCAGCTGCGCGTCTGTTCTTCCGGAACCCAAACTCGGCGGCCCGATTCCCCCGTCCGGATGAACTCTCGCGGCACATCCGTGGAATCCTCGATGTCTCCTCGTGGTTCACGGTCATCCTGCCTCGCGTAATGCATATCCCGAGAGCGGCAAAGCTTCTTCGGGAGATCCGCCATTACTGGGCCTCCTCCACGAGACGTCCTACGTACGTTGGGACAGCCTGGGTTGCGATACGCGCTCGCTATCCCACGTTCTCTTCGGTTTCTCAAATGCATATACATTGTGCGGATATATGTGCGGAGAGACCTCGGCAAGATTTCCCCAATTGTTATTCCACGACACGACTACAGGACAGGCACGTACATCAAGCCTGTATCTGCCTCTCTTTCCCTATCCTTTTCTCGCTTTCTCTCTCTCTTTCTCTCTTTCTCTCACTGCCTCTTTCCTGCGTCTCCCTTTGTCTTCTGGCGCATCTTTTTTTTCCACCGTGCCACCATTTTCTTCTCTCCTGTTTTTGTCTCCCTTCGTTTTGTTTCTATCCTTCGCTATTCTCCGCTCGACCATTCGCCTCTCTCTCCGAACCTTTCTCTCGACACTGCCCTCCGCCATTCTGCATTCGACCATGGAGCACCGATGATATAGTCGCCTCGGCACGTTGCGGCCATCAAATGTCCACCGGACCGTCAGCCATTGCTTCTCTTCGCTGCATACCCTCTCTCTCTCTCTCTCTCTCTTTCTCTCTCTTTCTTTGTCTCGTTCGAATCTCTCTTCCCACCGAGCGTGTGTTTCACGATCGTGCACGGATGATGTACCTACGAGATTTTTTAAGATAGGGTGCGCTTATCTCTTCCTCACTTCCGGTTTCATTTGTCACCGTGCGCGCAACCCTTCGCATCCGGAGATCGTGGAACGTTTGCTGTGGCGAACCACGTACTACCCACAAATTCTTCAAACAGTTATTTATTTGCCACGGAAGTCACCGAGTTGATAAATCAAGAGGGGCCTCCGTCCAGGATGCAGACGAATGCGAATGACCGAAAGTTGAAATTTTCCATTGTCCATGCCAAAGCCATCCGCGTCTATTTGGGATGAGAGTGAGATATAAAAGTGGTAGGCGTTCACGGGATATTCAGCTTACCTCAACGTATATCAACACCTCCGAATGTTGGACACAGCAATCCTGGATGTACGCGTAGACAAATCCTGCCCCGTCCAATAATGCTCGTTTTGTCATGAAGCCTCGCATCAATCGCGTCCAACCACAAAAAGCGTCATGGTTGTATCGAAAATTGGAAGATTCTCGTAACCAAATAATGGCCATGATTAATACAATTCCCCAACTGGAAATTTTCATAGGGACAAGCCTATATGGCGTAAGGACCTTTTCAGGTGAACCCTAAATAGGGAATGCCTCTCAAGGTCCTGATAAAGATAGTATTGGGACAACCCTGCGATGGGAAGCACCGATAACGTCCTTATAACGTTTTACACAGGGTTATCCCATCTGGGGTTTGGATAAGGTAATGATGTAAGGTCCCAACAATGTCTATTTAGGGGTAACCACATGAGCCATAGGTGAACATATAAACCTTGTACTTCGCAATAATAAATAGATATACAAATACGTTTTTGATAGATACGGCAATGATAAGTGGATCTTATGAGATTTGTTTTTTTTCATTGTAGATCTTATTTTTTGTTTATTCGGAATTTTTTTCATTTTTATTCGGAACTTAATTTTTCATCAAGTTTTTTCACATATATATTTTGGCATAAGCGTGGAGACATTTTATTTTTTGTTATGCTTTTCGTCCTTACTCAGCAATTTATTTTGTATTCTTTAGTTCCTCTATCTTTAATCAAAAAATTAATATGTGATTTGAACATTAATCAAAAGTGTTCTTGCTTACGTGTAAGCATAGATAAATAAAACCAAACGAAAACGATAAATTGTGAATTCAATCAATGAAGGGTAGGTTATTTTTCTACCAACTCATTGCCGATTTTTCAAATTTTTTTAACGTTCAAAAAAATTGCCAACCCAAATCCATGCAACGCTACTGATTTCAGTGGCTTAATGGTAGGACCGGTTAGGATAGCCCGATAAGAACCCAAAAAAAAAATTGGCCTTACCCGAGGCAAAACTTGACAGAAGCCAAAGAAAACCCTACAAGATCGTTACACACCCTATAAGAACCTAATAGGGAAGCCCGATAATGACCCAACAAGAAATTGGGTTGACCCAGCAATGAACTGTACAAAAACCCAACGTCAATTTCCACCCGGGACTAGGATCACAGGATTACAACACTAGGATGCAATACTAGTATACAATTCACTAGGATCAATAATCCTAGTAAAAACTGGTGAAAAATTGAAATGGAAAAACTGAACATTGTTGCAGTGTCGTCGGTCATGGCGTTAACAGCGGCGGGCGTCTACAAAGGATACGACAGGGCATTCTGCGTGAGAATGAAGTCAACCCTCACGAAACGTGGATGTCACTTCAAGTCCTCCGGCTATCGGGTAAGCATTGGAAACGTCGTTTTTTCAAACCGCCTCGCAACATCAACGTCACGACAAAGCACCTGTGCGCATTATCGCGGCGTAGACTTTGCGGTGTTAATTTTCGTTAAGGCGTTACCCCCACTTGTAGCGCAAAAAAAAGGCCTTTTTCATTAATTTTTTTAAAGAAAACTACAAAACTTTTTTAATCGATCAATATACCATCTTAAAGAACACATCTTGAAGAACTTTCGGTAATTTTTTTATTGAAAAATATTACATTGTTTAGTGGCAAATGACCGTCAATGAAATAATGTTTTTATATACACGGTTTGCGGTGACCAACATTGCGGCGAAGTGGATCATCTGAAAAAAAAATGCGGATGGATTTAGTCAAATATAAGTATAAACTAGTCTTTAATCGAAGGATTTTTAAAAATATTCATTTTTCACAAAATCGCGGACAGTCAAAGTTAATGGTTCGATTTTAACGAAAAAAAATTGAACGATTAAAGACTACATTTTTATGTATTAAATAAGCCTGCAAAATTTCAAGAAGATCAGTTCATTAGTGTTCGAGTAATCTTGGTAACCGACTTCAGAAATGCCATTTTGAGAAAAACGCGTTTAAAGTTTCAATTTCGGTTCTTCAATTCACGGATTCTTCTCTTTCAACGCTCAAATCTCAGTCAATTTTGTTCGGATCGACTTGAAATTTTCAGGACATATTCTCAGATACTTATACTTCAAAAAAATGCAATAAAAAAAAACGATTTTTCCAAAATCGCAAGTGGGGGTAACCCCTTAACCCACTATCGACGAGAGCCAACTACCATTACTGGGGGGGGGGGGGGGGGGTAATTGGAGGATTCGCGTTACACATTACGGTGGAAGACGTTATTTGGAAAAGTTGAGAGGAGGAAGGAAGAAAAAAAGGAAGGGAAAGCGAGGATCCTCGTCTGGTCGTTCATTAAAGACGTACAGCCACCTTTAGGTGGTACAGCCGTAGAGAATCCCCCGCAGAACGAACGTTTTGCTGTGTGTTCGCGGCCCTCGACTAAGCTCTGGCCAAACGAAGTTATGGGGATACCCAGGAGCGCGTTAACAGCCACCCCTCCTTGGGCTACTGCCATCTTCTTCCCTACGTTTCTTCCGACTCTGACCGGAGACACTCGTTGATTTTCTCCCTGCTTCTTTTTCCTACCTCCCGCCTCCCTCGCGCTCGCCCTCGGTCAACACAGTCAACCTTCGTTATCTCCTATTAACATCAACGTCCTAAAGCCCACGTCGCTAAATACATCGTTCTCATGTGTTACCTTGCGTTGCAGGTTGTTCTTCTGCTGTGTCGATTGAGGCCTCAGTATCCATTTAGTCGAGCGGGCAAATCATCGCCACCGCTGATGGGTATGGTCGGCTTGGCGATAGCTCTACCACCGCCCAGCGTTCACGAAATTCGACTTGAGACTGACATGTTCGTTACGAGGATCAACTTTGACTTTAGGATAGCACATTGCGAGCCAAAGTGAGTTTACGGAACGCCCGGAATATAAGTCGAGGCTATTGATCGCGTAATATCAGTACTTCGCATTTTCTCGCCTAGACGAGAAACTTCGCGATATCGGAAGGGAAGAAGCCCAAAGAGCGTGTCCCGATGCCCAAAAAATACGTGCAAGTAATGATTAAGGGGCTTCGTGTATCTAAACGCCCGGAAAAAATGGCCCAACTTTTTTTTTCTGGGCACCGGTTGGTGAAAGAGAAACGCATTTTCTTAAGGGAAGGGCAGGGGGGTTTCAACGTGAAAAAAAAACACTTTTTTGCGATTTTTTTTTTCATCTATATGGATAGAGCAAATTTGTTAAAAGCTTTTGTACATTGTTAAGTGTCATATCAAGAACATTCCGTGAAATATGTACGCGAAAATATCCACTAACAAGCCGGTGACGAAGCTTTTCCAAGAACGCCTGTGGACAAACACGATTTGCGGTGTTCACTGTATCTAAGCTAGAAATTATCTGGAATCAAGTACCATTAAAATTTAGTCAAAGTGTCATCGAATCATCCCCCCAACGGTCGTTGATCATTTGTTTTTTTTCAATTTAGTCAAATATAAGTATAAACTAGTCTTTAATCGAAGGATTTTAAAAAATATTCATTTTTCACAAAATCGCGGACAGTCAAAGTTAATGGTTCGATTTTAACGAAAAAAAACGGCCGTTTTTTGGCTATAAAACGGCCATTTTTTTCGAAAAAAAAAATCGAACGATTAAAGACTACATTTTTATGTATTAAATAAGCCTGCAAAATTTCAAGAAGATCGGTTCATTAGTATTCGAGTAATCTTGGTCACCGACTTCAGAAATGCCATTTTGAGAAAAACGCGTTTAAAGTTTCAATTTCGGTTCTTCAATTCACGGATTCTTCTCTTTCAACGCTCATATCTCAGTCAATTTTGTTCGGATCGACTTGAAATTTTCGGGACATATTCTGAGATACTTATACTTCAAAAAAATGCAATAAAAAAATCGATTTTTTCAAAATCGCAAGTGGGGGTAACCCCTTAACTATATGAAAAGACAACAAACAAAAATAATCGATTTTTCAAAAGTGCCAACCCCTACCCTGCCCTTAAGAAGAAATCACCAGACACACAGAAACGTGGCCGCCGGCAGATGATGACATTTTTTTTGCGACGTTTGGCGGTGGACACTCTCCAGCTTAAACGGTCCATCCGAAATCTAAAAACCAAACGGGTCATTCAAGTTAGCAATAATTACGAGTCGACGACGATCGTCGGTTTTTTAATCATCGTTTTTTTAACAACGTGCCGACGCATTGAAACCCGAGCATACAAAAATCTACGAAAAAATCGTCATCTTTGCGTAACTGTTAAAAAATGAAGATTGATTTTGAAAAAGTGAGATCGTCAACGATGTTTAGATGTTTCTCATCGTACCCCCGGTAAATTTGGAAACAATTCATCAAATGGTTCTCGCGATATCATGTCCACCGAATTTGAAAACAAAGTTTTAGGTAAATTTTCAGGGAACATAGCTAAAACGTGATACTGTCGAATAAAAATATTTTCGGAAAATCCATTTTCTTCATCTACCTATGTAGATGCTCCTCCTCCAGCTCCAAAAGTGAAAAAAAACGATTCTAAAACAACGAAGTATTCGTTATGTTGAAAAATTTCCTTGCGTTCGCTCTGACCCAAGCAAATCCTCCGTTGTCAGTATTGGACCAAAACTTGGGGGATATTACGATATCTGTGGCCCCTAAGTCTGACCACGCAGACTTCATATTTCACCAAAAATAAGACCTTTCCAGAGTGGTAAAAATCGAAATTCCACCCGTAAGGGGGTGAAACAGGAGTCTTAAAGTTTGGGTTAAGGCCTTAGGCTACAGTAACGGGTATAAAATCATGTGCGAATTTAACAATTTTGTTTTTCGTATGAAAAAGTGATTCACTCGTAAAAAAATTCTCGTCAATCTACATTAGAATACCTAGAGAAGTACATACGGAATTTAAAAAATATCGTTTCATTCACAAGTTGTAGGTATTTGAACTTAAGAAATGAAATTTCAATGAAAAGTTTCGTTATAACTGCTCATAAACTGCTCATAAAATGCAAAGTTTTCAATTAATCCGAAGTTCCGTACGTACTTCTCTGCGAAATGCAATTACGAACATAAATTTTAAATTCGAAGTAAATCGAGTGAAAATTGTTGAAATTATTTGTCACGCCAATTGGAAAAAAGCTGTTTCGAGAAATTTCGAGTAGTCGTCCATTTTGTACATGGAAAAAAAGATGCTAACCGCTGAATATTCATACTGAATAGATGTGTAATTAAAGATGTTGAGTCCCTATGAAACATGTTAATGTTAATTGTTCAATAAATAGCTTCTTAATCGTCATGAAATGTTTACACGACCTCCTGAATACTTCATGTAAAAACATACAAAATTTTCAGAATTCTATCATCATTACTTCAACCTCCTTAAGGGTTGAAATAAAAAATGATAAGAAAATTCTGAAAATTTGGTATGTTTTTGTATGAAGTATTTAAGAGGTCGTGTTAAAATTTCACGACGATTAGGAAGCTCGTTATTAAAAAATTAACATTTTGTTAAGAACAATTTTTAAAAGAAATAAAAAATTTATCAATAAACTTCGTTTTGTTTCCGTTGCTTTCAGTATATTGTAGATATTATAAAATTGAGAGGTCAAAAAAAAAACTTATTGCAAAGTTACATCAGTTTCCATAAAACAACATTTAATTTGTGAATGTTAATTGTTCAATAACGAGCTTCCTAATTGTCGTGAAATTTTTACACGACCTCTGAAATACTTCATACAAAAACATACCAAATTTTCCGAATTTTATCATCATTTGCGATTTGGGACTCACCATCCTTAATTTGACGAGTTAATCACTTTTTCATACGAAAAACAAATCGTTAAATTCGCACATGATCTTATACCCTCTACTGTGGCCTAAAGCCTTAAGGAGTTAAAAGTACTACTTGACTGTCCACACGCACCGAACGGTGAGGAAATACGGTATAGTATTATATATAAAATAAACTTGGTAAGTTTCAAGCAAATGTGGTAAAAAAAATAGATTTTTTTCATACAATCCTTAACACTCCCGTTTAACCCCCTTAAAAGTTACATTTTGTAAATTGCTGAAATACATCTTTAACTATTCGATTAGAGTGTATTTATACGACGTTTCAAGCAAATGTGGCCAAAAAATATGTTGTCTCGTATAAACTTCAAAACCTCCGTTTCACCCCCTTAAGGGTCGAATATCGATTTTTGCCACTCTTGAAAAACCTCATTTTGGATGAAACAGAAAGACTGCGTGGTGAGAATTAGGGGGCCACAGATATCCCAATACTGCCGAAACTTGGCTCCACCGTGAGGACACTTCAAAGAGAATTCACCAAATGCTTCCCAACTATGGCAATCCATTGTAATCAATATGGAGCTGCAACATTCGTCATTCCGCGTCCTCTCCCGACTATCTCGCGTGCAACCGGTAACACTTTTCGTTCACGACTGTTTCAGAGTATCGGAACTATTGGACTACACGGCCGACGAATTGGCGGGGAAGAGTCTTTACGCCCTGTGCCACGGCGAGGACGCGAATCGGCTTCGAAAGTCCCACGTCGATCGTAAGTGTCATCGTGAGAACCTTCGACGTGGCCACGTTTATTTTTACAACTTTCGTTCTCCGAGTTATCGTCGCATCTTCCCGTGCCGAAGTGAAGCGCCACATTTTTGCCGAAGTGCCATGCGCCCCCCCCCCCCCCCCCCCCGACCCCCGAGATAACCGACAAGTGCGGTGTCCGGGATAAGCGAAGAAAAAAAGAACTCCCCGATTCTCGCTCAAAAGTCCATTGCCCCATAGCCGAAACGACGCTCTCGACAACGAACAACGTCGTAAATCTCCGCGGTATTTGATATTGTAAACGTTTTTGTCGTAAAGCGCACCGGAAAAAGCTCGAGCCTGGGAAAGGCGCGAGGGCGTTTTCCACATTTGAGTGCGCCCCGCACACGGTGTGTGTAATAAAGCCCGCTGGCTTCGGAATGCTGGTATTCGTGGATGGGTTGCATGTGCACGAGGCTTGGAGACGGGTGACGGTATAAACGCAACGTTGTGCCGTGCGTTCGTACGTACACGCTGGAGTGTATGTGTGTGTGTGTGAGTTTCCGTGCTGTTAGGGCCGGTGCGGATACCGTCAGGATTAGGTATTTGGTATGCAGGGAACGACGCTGTACGCCGGATGCGGCATCTCCAGCGAGTTGTTACCTTCTCTTCCCAACGCGCTGGCCCAATCCAGCATAGTCTCTCGCTCTTCCTTCCTCCTCTCACCCCCCGGTCTCTACTACCGAGTCCACACACACACGTACGCTGCTCGGCGTGTTTTCTCTCTTTTCCCTCAGCTCCAGATACACCCCCGTTGCTCTTTATCCCCTTCGCTCGCTCTGCACAGGGTGTGGTGATGTGGGTAGCGACGGTGATGACAGGTGGGGCTGGGGAGCAACGAGAGCTTGACTTCAACCCATACGCACACACGATCCTTCTTCTTTCTCCCTTCCCTGTCGGAGAGTCCCTATATCTTTCACCCGTACACCCTATATCGCTCGTGCAGCTCTCTCTTGTTCTGAGCCTCCAGCGAGAGCGAATCGAATACACACGTATAGACTCGCGGGCTTCGTTCGTCCCTTGTTCCTCCTCGCGTCTCGTCCGTCCCGAGCGAAGAGAGCTCGGTTTGTTCCTTGGCTGTTACTCCTTCGCCTCTTCCTATGACCTATCCGTTGCCATCGTCTTCTCCAATCCTCGACACCGAACGCCGTTCATCAGCCAACCAGCCCTCCTCGCGCCTTCCTCTCTTCCTTCTGGCTGTACTCCTGCTACTGTTCTCCTTCCCTCGTCCCTCACTCAGTCGCTATGCCCCTCTCTCTCTCCCTCTCCCTCTCTCTCTCTTTTCGCAAAGACGCAATCGAGTCAAGCCGATATATACTACATGTACATAAGCCCGCCTCGTTTCACCAAAGTTTATTAACTCTTCTATCTCCGTCTCGCTCTCTCACGCCCCGTACAAGCTCATCCACACCATCGACGTTGTTCCCCAACGAAGCTTTCCAGTCACTAGTCCCAGGGCTTTTGTACAGAAATATTCCTGTGTACGTGATCCTTTCTCTCTCTCTCTCTCTCTCTCTCTCTCTCTCTCTCTCTCTCTCTCTCTCTCTCTCTCTCTCTCTCTCTCTCTCTCAAAACCATTTTCTAATACGAGTTTACAATTGTCACTGCGAACAATCACTCACGTTAAGCTTTCATTATTTTTTATCTCTGATACCATTTACTATTATTATCATTACCATTCTTTATTATTTAGTTACCATTCTTTATTATTTAGTAATAATAAAGAATGGTAATGATAATAATAGTAAATGGTGTCAGAAATACAAATGATATAGATAGTGTTATAGTATACGAGTTATGATGTAAGTAGAAATGATAGTAATAATTAGGGGTGTGCGGGTACCCGATTGACTCGGGTACCCGATGTTCGGGTCGGGTCGGGTACCCGACGGGCTTCGTTTTTGCATTACCCGAATTTTTCGGGTAGCCCGAATTTTTCGGGTAGCCCGAATTTTTCGGGTAGCCCGAATTTTTCGGGTAGCCCGAATTTTTCGGATAGCCCGAATTTTTCGGGTAGCCCGAATTTTTCGGGTAAATTCGGGTTCAAAAAAATCAGTTGGCACTGAACAATTCATAAAAACTCACCGGGTGGGTCGATTTTTCACACCCTACGGAGTGAAAAAGGTCAATTTTCGCGGATCGTATCGAAATAGTATTTCAATTTTAAACATATTTTCGCTAGGAGTTCTTCTGGCGTATTTTTAATTTCAAAACGTCAAATAAAAGTTACATTTTTCTCGCTTCGAATAAGCACAGAGGGGGGGGGCTGAAATCGACCCACCCGGTGAGTTTTTATGAATTGTTCAGTGCCAACTGATTTTTTTGAACCCGAATTTACCCGAAAAATTCGGGCTACCCGAAAAATTCGGGCTACCCGGAAAATTCGGGCTACCCGAAAAATTCGGGCTACCCGAAAAATTCGGGCTACCCGAAAAATTCGGGCTACCCGAAAAATTCGGGTACCCGATCCGAATCATAGTCTAATTACCCGACCCGACCAATTCTGCTACCCGCACACCCCTAGTAATAATAAAGAATGGTAATGATAATAATAGTAAATGGTATCAGAGATAAAAAATAATGAAAGCTTAACGTGAGTGATTGTTCGCAGTGACAATTGTACAGTAGTGAAAAACAGTAGTGAAAAAAGTAATAATAAGTACAGTAATAATTACAGTAATAATAAGTACAGTAGTGAAAAGTACAGTAATAATAAGTACAAAAGTACAGTAATAATAAGTACAGTAGTGAAAAACAGTAGTGAAAAAAGTAATAATAAGAGTTATGATATAGATAGAAATGATAGTTCATTTCTATCTATATCATAACTCTTATTATTACTTTTTTCACTACTGTTTTAATCATGTTATATCATTATAATTATTATCTGATTACTACTATATTGTTTATCATATTGCGTTCTACTATAGTTTACTATTATATTGTTTTCATCAGGTTATATCATTATTTTATTACATTATATTGTTTTTTATCGTGCTATATCATTGTTAATTATTATTACATTACTGTTATATTATTGTACTTTTACTCTATTGCCTCAAGGTACAACCAAGGCATAATAAACTAATCAATCAATCAATCTCTCTCTCTCTCTCTCCCTCTCTCTCTCTCTCTCTCTCTCTCTCTCTCTCTCTCTCTCTCTCTCTCTCTCTCTCTCTCTCTCTCTCTCTCTCTCTCGCTCTCTCTTGCGGGAGAGCTCGGGTGTGTCAAGGAAAATATCAAAGTCTCGAAGCAACTCTCGACTGTTAGGGCGCAACTTATGACCTATACGAAGCATAGTAATGAATCTTTCGAATGTTCCACAAAGTTTAATACCTTACGATTTTTCTTACGTTGACGCTCAATCGGTTTTTTTCCTATCTCGTTCCAGTGCTTCACAAAGGCCAAGTACTCACTCATTATTATCGGCTGATGAACAAGAGCGGCGGTTACACGTGGTTGCAAACGTGCGCCACGGTCGTATGCAACTCCAAGAACGCCGAGGAACAAAATATCATATGCGTCAACTACGTAGTCAGGTGAATGGCCGAGGAATCAAGTGATGGATAGAATAATTCGAAGCCAAATTCCAAACGTTGTATTTGAAGATTCACGCCCCCTTTTTACGTATTTCAGTGGGCGGGAGTATGAGAATCTGATAATGGACTGTTGCCAATTGGAGGATGGAGTCACGGGCGTCAAGAGGGAAGACACGGCCGGAAATGATCCCGAAAATGGCTCACCGGATGCGGATAGAGGAGGTAAGCACTACGATAGCAATTGATGCAACTTCGAGTATCAAGTTGTTCCGCAGTTTAACAGGATATTCCCATTTTCCGAACATTAGTCAAATATCCGCAGTCTCGTTTCATCATCGTCGAATAAAAATCTTGAATTTTTAGCAATAATAAATACAAAAGTCACTGTTATTCGTGGGCTGAAAAATAGTGACGCAGAAACCAACGGGTACCGAGTTTTCTCCGTAAATATTTCCAAAGAGGAGAAATTTCGGTTGACCGGGATATAAAGACACGCACTTCTGAACGATTTCTTTTTCTCAATCGTTAATACGGGCCCCGCGTTCGCTCATTTATTTCAAATCATCCTCGGTTCCCACAGCGGTCGACAATTGATTGAGAATTATGCGCCCGAAGTCGAAGTGACGAAATTATGGCGCTAAATTCAGTAGCAGGTAGTAGCGTGAAATATTAGGTCACTCGTAGAGGAGAATGGTGATGAAAGGAATACGTACGAGTGATGTTAGATGATCGAGAGCCGCCGTATATCTTTGGAGCAAGGAAGCTGCTCACCGCGAGACGGCATTCCCGCTTGGACACGCTTCTTTTGAGCGCGTCGAGCGCGGTTGAACGACGATGAATAGCGACCGGTGGATCTGTCCGACGCCCCGGTACAAGTACAATCGAGACGAAAAATGGGAGCAAGACCGAGAGCAGCCTAGGCGTCGTTAGAAGCGACGAAAACACTGGCCGTTAGATTTTCGCCGCGAATTAATACAAAAGACAGCCACGAAGTTGTCGTGGGTGGGCCACTTCGTTATTACACGCACACACACACACAACGCTTCTCCGTTTAACATATGAAGGGCTCGTTGAACTGAGCGACCTCTCGACGAGAAAGACTGTGAATTCGATACGCAAATGAACACGCGAACATGTACGCACGAAACGACGTCGGTGTCATTCCCGCTTTATGGAAAAACAGAAATAGAGTCCAAGAATCTCGTCGCTTCTGGGACGAGAAAGAAAAAAAGATCCGTCCATCCAACCACGCGTAGAGGTGTCGAACGACCGCGGAAAAGACATTTCAAAGGTCCACCCGGAGATATTAATATTTGAAGAGAAGGAACATCCCAAAATCTGGTTGGGGAGCTTAGATCTCGGACTAGCGAAGTAAATCCTAAAAAATTCGTTCGATTATTCAACGAGGACGTTTTTTTTCTTTCTCCGACGTCCAATTTTTTTTTCGGTGAAAAGCCATTCGACGAAAGTACCGGCATCGTCAAAAGAGATGTCACGTAGGTTTTTTCGAGTCCATCAAATCGATGGTTCGCTTCAGCAGCCGTGTACTCGAACGCTGCGAATATGCTAAGGGTATTTGAGGAATTAGTTACGCGTATGCAGATCGTGACGAATTGCCGTAGTCGAGAGGTCACAAAGAAAACGAAGAGAGACGAATAAGATGTAGGGAAAAGGGTAGCCGTGGGAGCATCGAACAGGAGAAGTACTTCGTCGCGAACAATCGATAAACATCAACCCTCCGTACTCCGCATACGAACGATAGTCGTTGGAAACGACCATCTTATTGATAGTTTCGACATCGACCGTTAGTTGCTGTATCGTAATTGATAAACATACGCTAATGGGACTGATTTTTTTATGTCAAAACAAATCACTCGTGAAGAACAGAAAATACATTTTCATACGTTTATTATTTTTAACGGCTTTAACGATTTTTTAACAATTGAAATTATCTTCGCAAAAAGGAAGTCCTCACGGTGTACACGGTTGTGGCCGTAAATATTTTCTGAACCGAAAAAAAAGATTATTCATCAGTATGAAAGCCGCCATCTAGCTATGGAGGTTTTTTAATCAAAATTGGAAAAATGGGGGCGGTTTGAAAAAAAAGTATCGAATGTAGCCTACCATTTCGACAATTTTTCGTTGAAAAAATATGAAGATTGAAAAAAAAGCTTCCACAACAAGATGAAGAATGTCGTGTCAAAATTTGAGACGGCTAGCTTTTAACCTCTTCCTTTGTGAGTGTACACCGTTTTGAAAAACGGAATTTCGAGAAAAACGCGTTTCAAGTTTCGAGTGGGGAATTTCCATAAAAATAGTCTACTTACGATCAACCGGCAATGTTCGAACCGTCTATACTATCGGACAATGCCACAGAGCCGATTTGTGGATAATTTTACCCCAATGATGCCTGAAAAAAAAAACACAGACGCGATACACTAAAGTAGCTCTTTCAAAACGCCTTCCTGCCATTTTTTCCAGAAGGACGAACGAGCGGTGGACCGACGAACCAGCATCCGGAGAACCCCCATCGTTCGCCACCGGAGGATCGCGAGGACACCCGTGGCTCGGAGAGTGAACCCCGTGGCAATCGTCATCACGACAACGTATCGCAGCTGCAGCAGGAAGCTGGACCATCCGTGCCGACGATCAGTGTGCTCACGGTGAAGTCTCTTGCGCGAGACCACAAGAGAAAATACGCGCAAGAGGATGAGAGCAGTTCGGGGGAGGAGGAGGACGAGGAGGATCCAACGTCGTCGGGGAAGACGACAACGGGCGTTGGTGCGGGTGCGAGGCACAACGCGCTCAGTCCAGCCTCGTCGAGTCACTCGGTACCACCGGCGGCAACCGAGCAAGTGCTGCGCGCCACGAGTCCCAAGTTACGAAGATCCGACGGTGGCCGTACGGAGGTGACCGAAGTGGCCGGTGGAACGTCGGTGAAGGATCTCGAGCAAGCTATGTCGAAGCATTTGCCGGGTGCGTCGCTCAACAAGTCAGACTCACCGGCGTTGCATCAACCGACGGACTTCAGTACGGACGCTTTGTTGAAGCAACAGCAGCAGAGAAGCACCATTCAGTGGATCGGGGCTCACCATCATCATCATCATCTGGGCCATTTGAGCCCTCAGCAGTCGTCAACGGCGCCGTTGCCGGCCTCGGCTTTGCTGCGCCAATTGTACGTCAATCGCGAGAGTGTCATAAGAGCGAACGTACACGGGATAACGACAGGCGGAAGTCGCGGACCCTCGGCATCGGGCGGTGCTTATTACGCGGGTGAGAGCGTGCAGAATGGACCGTTGCCGACACCTCCGGGTTCCGAGGGCTCCTCGACTTACGGCGAGCATCAGTTCGTACTGGGAGGTCACAATCCGCAGAAAAGCAGCGCCGTGTCAAGCGGCGCCGAAGCCTTCACCAGCCTCGTCTCCACTTACTCGTCAGCCGCCGCTGCCGGTGGTTACGCCATTGACTATCACTCCGCAATGACCCCACCCTCATCAGTCTCACCTCGCGACAAGCAACAACAGCATCATCAGCAACATCAGCAGCAGCAGCAGCAGCAGCAGCAGCAACAGCAACAGCAACAGCAACAACAGCAACAACAACAGCAGCAAATTCACCCAGCCAGTGTCGTCAGTAGCTACGAATCCTCGGTATACGGCGATCCGATTTTGAGACACCAGTACGAACCTGCTCAGCCTCTACCGCTCAAACCTCAGGTTTACTCCGCCGCTGTGCATCCGAGCGCACTCGACGCCGCCGCGGCTTACGCGTCGGCAAGCCTCAGCGAACAACCGCAGTTCTATCACCATCCAGCCGCCGGGGCTGGCTTTCATCTCTATCATCCCACGAACAAGACAACGACCAACGGATGGTACAGCTCCGCGTCCTAGTAGCCATACTTTTAGATTACCCGCGACGAACATCGGCGAGTACTTAAAGTAATTCGAAACGAACCCAAAGTCCCTTTCTTCCCGTACGACGCATATCAGCAATTTTCCGCTCTCTCTCTCTCTCTCTCTTCCTCTATCACTCTGTAATTCTGGAACTTCCACATTTCGCTGTTATCCTCACCGACGACTCGTTACTAACCCAAACAAACACACTTGCGGCTTCCGGACCCGTTGAAGATTATTGACATCTCTCCTTTGCACAAAATTCCTGTCGAACCTTCGCGTTGCAATTTTTTCACAAATATTTTCAAACTCAATCATATCGACTGCTCAAACTTGAGATACTTGCAGTTTGCACCGCGTTTCGTTCCTTGAACGTGAATTTGCCGCATGGATAATACTCACCAAAAGTATTCTCCCACAGGCCGGAGAGTAAGTTGTGCATTGTTCGATAGTATACTGAAAATTCGAACATCGCTGATGTTATCCATTTTGACGTACAGTTCCACATGTGTGGATAAAAAAAATTCGAAATTCCGCGTTCCTAAATCTTTTGCTCAAGATTGTTGCGAGTGTCCTACAACGATCCACTCGATGCAGCAAATTGTCGATATTAGGCGCAAATTTTGAAGGCCCCTTTATGAATTTGTTTTTTTTTTTTATATTTCAATTCAACTGGGCACCACTCTTGAGGGGTAGCAGAAAATGCGTGTATTCCTGTGGGCTACAATGAAACATTACTGACGAGTTGTCCTTCCTCTTCCCCCAGCTCTCATGGTGTAATATATATATATATATATATATATATATATATATATATATATATATATATATATATATATATATATATATATATATATATATGCACACACACACACACATATATATATAGGAACCATATACATAAATTATTATTATTCCTGTCCACGATCAACGTGAGCGAAACATGTTTTATCCTCACGTCCACGATATTCGAATGCCCAACTTCGTTGTTACTTTACCTCGAGAATTCCCGTGCGAACGAGATTGTTCCAGGAAGCATCGATTTCCGGTGATGTCTCGAATCGCTGGTTTTTTCGGGGATACCGGTTCCCCATTCGATCGCTCGTCCTATATAATTGTTGAATATCCGTGAGAAACCGTGCACGTACGAGTGCCACGGCGAGATCGTTGTCGAATCGTTTTTGTTTCTCCTCTTCTTATATACTCTGTAATTACGATCCGGCGGTCGTCGCGTTTATCGTTCGCGACGTCAACTTCGGGCCTTTGTAAATATTGTACAAATTCTTCGATTTCCCAGACCATTTCTCACGCCCCTATTTTTCCTCCCTCCTCCCCTCCTATCTCACGCCCTCTCTCACACTCGTATTTGTCCTACGAGTCGTTCATTATTGCGTTATTTTTACTCCGAGAGTTTAACGAATTATAATTTCGTAAGTAGTTATCATTGTGTAATTGACGATATAGATAGCGGATAATAACAAGGATAACTTAGGTATTGAACAAAAAAAAAACAAAAGACAAAAATCGTTAAAGAAACATTTCGGTGTACAACGAGGTGTTCGTCACGACGGCGTCGATTGGACCGCGTTATACGCGAAAGGCCGGTCAACAGCGTCGAACGAGTGTTCTTCATTCGCGGACCGATCGATATTTTCGCAGCTGACGGGCAAATTGCGTTCCTCCCGTAAACGTTGCGAAGCATCGATCGCGTGTAAATACAATTGTAATAACGAGTGTATGCTTCGATCGATCGTGTCCAGTTGTCAAATTCGATATTGTATTCACGAATGGAGCCTCGCGATGCCCCAAATCGTTCTATACTTGAGTCAAAGACTTAATTTAAGCTCGGTGCAATAAATTCGAATCACGTTATATCCTATTCTGTTCTTCATTTTCGTTCGTTGCTGTCCGTCGCTCGCGCAAGAAACGAGCGGTTGAAAAAAAAACGATTTTTTTTTCGCGCTGCGGTGCTACGTATAATGACGCGGCGTTTCCGCGAGGATGTGTGAATGCGGGGAGAATCCTACGGCGTATCTTCCTGTGTCCTGCTCCCGCACGAACGAACCAATCAAGCCCAACGCGAGCCAACCGTGTATACATATTGTAAGTAAACGTTCACTGTATGGCGCTGATCGAGACGACGAGACGAGCACTAATCAATGGTAGTTGTTAAAGATCCAGCTATAACGTGCATTTTTGCACGCAATGTGTGATAATATATCGAAAATATTACGGATACTATCGCACGCTGAAAATCTAATCGGAGAACGAAAATAAACATGAATCGAAGGAAAGAGACGAAAAGAAATCGCTATTTTACGCGCGCGCGTACGTCGTTGGCCATCCCGCGTAGTTATAGTCGTTTCGGCGATGATTCGAGATCATATTATGTTTATTCGACTGTACAGATTTGTTTCGAACATTATTGTTACGAAAAATAGCAGCATAACAACTCTATTCTTTGTTTCACTATTCTCAGACAGTCTCCTTAAATATCTCTATTCTGAAGCAGGTTTAATTAGAAACATATCTATTCCAAAATATATCATGTCTGAAACCCTTCCCCGCCAAAACATCTATTCATAAAGATCACAATGCCACAATAAAATCGAATATTAGTGCTCTTAAGTAAGTTCATCTGGTTCCGAGTTAGTCAAAATAAAAATTATTACGACTAGCGTAGTCCGTTCAATAAGTTTGGCAACGCTGCAACCAAGCCCGACTGCGTAGCCTGTACAGCTGCCATGTGCTAGAAATTTTTCACTCGCGTCCACGGTTCATCGTCGATCTCTTTTTCGACCATGGAAGGAAATTCAAATAAGAAAGCGTTTTTCTGGAAAGGCAAACAAAATCAATTTTCGAAAATCAAATTTTTTCTCAATCCAAATCAATTTTTTATGTGTTATTATTTCGTATCCTTTTTTTATAACTACAACGATTTTATTTGCGATTGATTTATTTGATTTTATTCTTTAAGCCGATTTAGTCATTACATTTCCAGTCACTTCTGTATAATTTGCTGTAGAAGTGTAGTGCACATTGCGTCGTTCGGAAAGTATTAGTGTTGATTTCAAAAAGCGCGCGGTTACGACGTTGCCATCATAATATGTGACTGGAGTAGTAATATGGAGGTTAACCTCCGAAAAATCAGCATTCTCCGAGACAAATTAATTTATTCTGAAGTTCACAAGTATCTAATGGATTTTAGAAAGCTGTCCAAACGTTCTTTAGATATTTTTTTATCCGTTATAAAAGTTTCTTTCAAAACTCAATGCTCGAATGTCAATGCTTGCAAATTTCACGTTTATAGACGGGAACAACACGACAATCCATAAGAGACCATGTTAATTTGGAAAAATTTTATTTATTAAGTGCTCGCATACAAGGTATCCGGCGAGTTTGAAATTTGAGCAGGTGACTTTTTAGATACTCATAAGTGAACTCGATTTTTTTATCAATATCTGTTTGTTAATTCGACCATCAAATGAACTTCCTTAACTATATCTCTATTCTAAGAGCCTCTGCGTTGCACTTGTTTTATTCATGATCAATACAGTGAATGCAGTATTCCAAATGGAATAGAGATGTTTCGGGAGAGAAATACTGTGAGATGAAATTGTCGGAATACAGTCGTTTTGGTTGTCACATGGGATGTTGGAGAATAAAGATATTTAAAAACACAAAAGTTTCGGTGCGAGAGATTGTAGAATGGAAATATTTTGAGAACAATAATATTTCAGAACTAAATTTTTCTAGCATTGTGATCTTTACGAATAGAGATGTTTTGGCAGAGAAATATTTTAGACATGAGATATTTCAGAATAGAGATGTTTCTGATTAAACCTGCTCCAGAATAGAGATATTTGAGGCGAGAGATTTCTGAAAATAGAGAAATTAAAATAGAGTTGTTGTCCTTCCCATACTGTCAATGCCACGCGAAACACGGAGTGAGATTCCTCGCGGTGAATAAAAAAACAAAACAATACCGAAATAGATACTCCGAACGAGTTTTTTCGGCTAATAAGTATTGATTTTGCAAACACCCGCAATAAAATAAAACTAGAAGGTGTGTGCGTGGATTCTACCACTTTAACACCAATTCCGCTCTTGGGCCACTCATATCAATCGGATTGCGATAAATTGTCAATGCGCTCTTATTAATATTTCTTCGCGATGCGTGCAACACGCCATTAATCAAGTTGCAGTGAATACCAATGCAAGAAGAGAAAAAAGAAGCAATGAATTCTGTAAAGGTACTGGCGATTTATACTTACTCGTCTTGTGTGCCGATTTCGAAGGTTAACAAGCCCAACCCATCGTTTGTTTTATAAGGCATGAAAAATTGACTCAATACATGGATTTTGTACAATCTGTGTTGATTGCGAATTGAAAAACCCTCCTTGCTTCCTTATCAACATCGGATGGATGTGGAATTCGCGCGAATGGGACGTTGTTATCGTCCATTGGTGTCGCTGTTTCCAAGCGTGCCTACGGTGAGCGTTCATTTCACTGTTCGCTGCATTACCGGCGGAAGGTAAAGCTTCTCCATATCGTCTGTTGGTATTGTCACGTATGCGTTTCGTCTTTCAGAGGTTGGCGGCTCTCGATTTTATACGATCAACGGGGTGCGTCCGCAAGTTCAGCAAAATTTGTCTCACACGTCCGGTCGGTAAAAATCCTACGCTTTGAAACAAAAAGAATGAATTTTCCGAAAAAATGGCTACATTTGCAATAAAAAAGACTTTTTTTGTTCATTTTCGAAAACATTTAGGGTCATGTTTTTAACGATAAGGTTAGAAACATACCAAATTTCATCACGCGAGTTTTGAAAAAGGAGTTTAGACGACCGATCCATACATTCGTCATTTTGAAAGATTATTAAAAAAACATATCATGTAACAGCCAAAGGTAGTAATAATACTCTACGTCTCAAAGTCGGTGAAGAAATCTTTCCTCTTAAAAAAAATCGGCAAATTTAGTAGGCTTAGACATTTTTTCAGTTTCTCTGAAAAGTCGCGGCTACGAAAATTCTTCTGTCGTGCGCAGTTTCCTAAGTTTTATCATCAATACATTCATCAAACATTCGGCGACGCCCTGTTTTTATTGTCGTTACAAAACCTTTACAATTTTTAACACGCATGAGCAATTTATATCATGCATCGAGAGTTATTTAGTGTATAAATTATTATATAGAAATGTGGCCAGCGTGTCAACTCCATAAAGTGCCGTATAAATGAGACGATTTTAAAGTCGTCATTTCCGTTAAAATTTCGGTACCTTTGCTTGAAATTTTACCAGTATACCGGGATGTATTTTGACTTGATTATAGACGAAAATCAGTTGATTGTTAAGAAATCCCCGACACCTTACTCTACTTATCTCTCAAAGGACCTAAACGAGCAAATTATTCATTCCCAGTTATCGAATTCAAACATAGCGCCATCACCGACCCGAGGATCAACTCGAGTCAATTGACGAAAACTCGAAAACGTCTAAAGTTCGTCAAAATCCATAACAACTCAATATTTACTTTGAATTTTAACGTAATTAACTCGCCACCCCTTCAAACTCGCGTACATTGAGACGAACAAATTTGAAGCACAATAAAGTATATGAAATTGCGAGCACGTGATGCCGCGAGATTTCAATTCTGTCTCTATCTAACTCGTGACATTTGGAGTATCCATGCGCAACATCAACGCAACTGAAACTCGCCATTCGATCACCGAACCCATCGATTTACCAATTGTTCGAAAAGCGAACATATTTTTCGCTCATATTCTCCATCATTTCAATTTATTAACAATCTCGGAAGGCTCGGCTGTTTGCTAATTTTGTACATTTTCTTGGCCATCAGCCCTGAACTTCGTCGCTGTCTCTCCCACCCCCCTCTTTCGCGGTTTCTTCGCGACAAGTGTATCTGCGCAACGACTCCCCTCCGCGTCACAGCTCGCGTTCTCTGTCACACTCGCTCTCCCTTGACGTTCGGTGACTGCTGGTCGTGGTATCGAAGTCAGGCGGCCCCCAGTATCAGTCTTCTGCTGCACGGTGAATCTTGCTCCGAGAAAGGTGGCGATTTCGATACCCGAAAAAATAAAATAAAACATGTACGCGAAACCCATCGGGGCTCGTCAAGCAGCGCAAGAGCATGTCCTCGCGGTCTCGAGAGACTTCATATCGCAGCCGCGGCTAAGTGAGTACATCATTTTTCCTTTCCGCGAGATAAATTTGGCGAATCTGTCGAAATTGCCGGAGCAGCTCTCGCGCACGGCACAATGGGCGTAGCATCTGATCGATGCTCGGGTGGGTCAGCTGATGCTGTACATCGTGCTCGTTTCGAGCACTTTTCAATCTACCATTTCTGCGATCGATCGATACTTTTCTGCAGCCGTGCATTGACGGAATTTTTTCATATTTGTCGCGAAAACCGAGACGAAGAATTGCAATTATGTACGTTCCCGCGAGTGGTTCGGGGCGCGCAGTCATGTGACTGCAGACGACCATCTATCATGGTGGTAAATTTACACTCGACGCGCACCTAATTTTTTTTTCCCCACGGATATAGATTGACACGGAAATTTTTTATCGCCCTGGTATAAACGTGCGAATACTTTTTCCAATCGTCCGTACGCGATACGAATTTTTTTTTATTACGTAATCATGAGGAGAGTTAATATATTCTTCAGAGATCGATGCATTTGGGACAACGAGGAACGGGCGGAACCCGCGTGACTGACAAGCCCGCGATCGCTTGGCTACATCCTCTCAAATATTTTCCTTCTCCGCCCACAGCTTACAAGACTGTCTCCGGTGTGAACGGACCTCTCGTCATATTAGACGAGGTCAAGTTTCCAAAATTCGCCGAAATCGTGCAGCTGAGACTCGCCGATGGATCCATTCGCTCCGGTCAGGTTCTCGAGGTCTCGGGATCCAAAGCCGTAGTTCAAGTTTTTGAGGGAACGTCGGGCATCGACGCGAAAAACACTCTTTGCGAATTCACCGGCGATATCCTGAGGACCCCCGTCTCGGAGGATATGCTGGGCCGAGTCTTCAACGGATCCGGTAAACCCATCGACAAGGGACCGCCCATCCTTGCTGAGGACTACTTGGATATTCAGGGCCAACCCATCAATCCCTGGTCGCGTATCTATCCGGAGGAAATGATACAGACCGGTCTCTCCGCCATTGACGTCATGAACTCCATCGCCAGAGGTCAGAAGATCCCAATCTTTTCCGCAGCTGGTCTACCGCACAATGAGGTGAGACGTCTCTCATTTCGTTGTGTCATGAAATCGCTCTGTTTTACATTTTGTTATCCATCTCCGTTTCATTTGTAATGATCCTCCGTGCACCCTAGCAGGCTTTTACGATGCTGTCCCTTCCACTCTTACCCTTTAAGCTTGAGTATTTTTTGTAGGGACCCCCAGCCACTGGGAAACCAAGTAAAAAATGCGGTGATACAGGCAGTTAAATTTCGCGGATCTTCATTTGCGTTTCCATCCGCAATTTAGTGTAAATGCCTGCCACCCGCTAGTCTGGGCATGGGTCAGCTATAACCAAGCAAAGTATTAGTCCAGACGGATACTGGTCGACACTAAAAATCGACCAAGTCGTGCACTGACTGTACTTCAACCGCTGCCGATTTGCCCCCATACTTATCCTGCAAATAGAGGCCCCCACTCATTGCGCGATCAAATAAAAGAAACACACTTTGTAGCAAAATATTAAAACGCGCAGAAAGTAAATCCCTGGCAAATATACCCAAAATTCTATTTTACAATGATGAACTAAGCCCAGTGGCGCAATGAATTTGAAATAAAATACAGAAATGTCATTTCGATAAAATGATATTCAGTTTAGGGAATATAGGTTCGTTTGTAAAAACAAAAATGTACTTGGATTTTAAACGCTTCGGAACGTCTTCTTCAGATCGCTGCTCAGATCTGTCGTCAAGCTGGTCTGGTGAAGGTGCCGGGAAAGTCCGTGCTCGACTCGCACGAGGATAATTTCGCGATTGTGTTCGCGGCTATGGGTGTCAACATGGAGACTGCACGTTTCTTCAAGCAGGACTTCGAGGAAAACGGCTCGATGGAGAACGTGTGCCTGTTCTTGAATTTGGCAAACGATCCGACGATCGAGCGTATCATAACACCGCGTTTGGCCCTGACGGCTGCCGAATTTTTGGCCTATCAGTGCGAGAAGCACGTCCTCGTAATTTTGACCGACATGTCGTCGTACGCGGAGGCTCTTCGCGAGGTATCGGCTGCCCGTGAGGAGGTGCCCGGACGTCGTGGTTTCCCCGGTTACATGTACACCGATCTTGCAACGATTTACGAGCGTGCCGGTCGCGTCGAAGGTCGCAACGGATCCATAACTCAGATTCCGATCTTGACTATGCCCAACGACGATATCACCCATCCAATTCCCGATTTAACCGGTTACATTACCGAGGGACAGATCTACGTAGATCGTCAGTTGCACAACAGGCAAATCTATCCCCCCATCAACGTGCTCCCATCGCTCTCGCGTCTCATGAAGTCCGCCATTGGCGAGGGTATGACGCGCAAGGATCACTCCGACGTTTCCAATCAGCTGGTAAGTTCGCGAATCAGTCCGATCTCGTTCCCAACTGGTAATCAATAAGAATTTCCGATCGAAGTATCTCGCTCGTACTTTCAGTACGCGTGTTACGCCATCGGCAAGGACGTGCAGGCGATGAAAGCCGTCGTCGGCGAGGAAGCCCTCACACCCGACGATCTTCTGTATCTCGAGTTTCTCTCGAAGTTCGAGAAGAACTTCATTTCCCAAGGAAGCTACGAGAATCGAACGGTCTTCGAATCCTTGGACATCGGTTGGCAGCTGTTGCGTATCTTCCCCAAGGAGATGCTCAAGCGTATCCCAGCCTCGACCCTCGCGGAATTCTATCCGAGAGACTCGCGTCATTAATCCCATCGAGCGGTGATATTAACTCTGGTTGTATCCCGTATACACGCTCGTACGATATTGAAACGAGGCAACAATGTCTCGTCGGCCCTAATCGTTATCCAATGTCCCCCCGGGTCGGACACTTGTGCTCTAAATTTTGAGCTCTTAGATCGTTGCGTCTTGATAGTGAAGTACTATTTAAAAAAAAAGCATAATGGGGTACCATGATCCGTTGAATAAAATCATTCCGGCCGGGTTACTCATCTACTACTGAACGGTTCCGCGCAAATCTCATTCAAGACGTATATATCTTTAAACTGCAGCGAAATTCGAATCCCGAAAGAATAAATTACAATGGGGCCGAGCCAATCATCGCGAGTTGATCCTGCGAATTGTTATATATACGATTAGAGATTGAAGTGCATGGAAGAGCGCAGTTTTTTTGTTTCCAACGAAGGAAGCTGGAGGTACATCAGCGGGAACACCTGGGCGGTACATCGTTTTCACACTTACAGAAAATCTATGAATGTAAATTGTAATATATTGTTCAGTATTATGATAAGGAAAAGAGAGAAAAAAAACTTTGCGCCTTCGAACTCCTTTTAAACTAGAGCATCCTACATTCCACGCACCAAATTTTTATTTACAAGATGTATCGCGGCTCCCCATTCTTCGGCGCGTAAAAAACGTAAAACCAAGCACACACGACGAAATATATCCTTATAATGTTTTCGATTATGAACCCACACCGCGTGTAACAAATGAAAATACATTTTTCAAGAAACAAATAGTGTATGATATATTAATGTAAATTAGGAACGGAATATTTTGAGTGTCCCTGGCACTGTAGGAAATTTCTGGCAATCGATTACGATAATGCGCCATGCCTCTTGAAGGTTTGTAGGAAAAGCTTGATATGGTTCTTTTTGTGATCGTGTTCGATAACTTCACCATGGATCAGTTCCATTTAGCCTTAATAATAACGTGAATGTATTATACCTGTATAAAATTGATTCGTTGAATTATCGTTTATTCAATTGCTTACCTATCGCACTCTAACCAGTCCTTTTTCTTTGACCCCATCGGCAAACATGGAAATTTAAAGTAAAGTAGTTGTTTTTGGCGGCTACTAAAACCTTTAGGAGTTATATTCAATCAAACTGTGCTCTCGCGCGAAGATGTTGCAATTTAACGTTGATATTGCTTCATCTCGGTCGATTCACAAAGTGTTGGTACAAAATTTTAAACATCGATTTCACTTAAAGCCAATGCGAGAGGAATAATTGCCAATTAAATCGGACCTAGAAGTTTAGTGCAAACAATGACAATTAATGAAGGCGGAAATAGCAACGGTTTTCTCCAGTTTCTAGCTGCGTCGGAGAGCTTCGGGAATTGAAACGGAACGTAGGAAAAAGCGAAGGAGTATCGGGTAATAATATAAAACGTGAAAACCCAAGAAAACTAACGGGAAGAAAAACAAAATGCAAATCCCAATAAATAATATAAGTACAGCAGGTGATGTATTTTAGATTCGCAGTAACGATACATATGGATATTCCAAGGATTGCAGATTCTCGAGTGTATTTTGGCATCGATACTTCAGGGAAGGTAACGAGGTACAGGAGATGGATGTTGAAGACGGGAAAAAACCATTTTCAAGAATGTCTAAATAAATAATTGTACAAAATGTGAGGGACGAATGCATTAAGAAAAAGAAGACAATATTGTTTCCTTTTTCCCCTTTTCTTACATTTCACTTGAACGAATTTTCGCTATCGCATCAGCATGCGCGTCCAATCGTAAAATATTCAATAATAAATACAAAAAATATTACCTTCAATTATTATCGTATCAATATTACTATTATCATAATATAAAGTATAACTACTGTTCACTGGCAATGTAATTTAGAATTCGTGCATCGGAGTAGTTAACGTTCGAGTCGCTCTGTAAAAAATTGCCGCATATAATATTCCATTTAAAAAGTGGGAATTCCAAGGGAAGTATTTTTTTCCGTTTTCTTCTTTCATTTTTATAACTACTATAAAAGTACTAACAAACGTTAAACAACGTGATCCGGAGTCCGCTCGTTAATATAATGACATAGCTCCGGAAAGTTGGATTAAAATTTGCCGGTTGCCAACCTACGCGTTGGTATAATAATATCGAGTCTCGACGTAAATTGTAATGTAGTTGTGGGTGTAGTGGCAAACGATGCAGGCAAATTGTGCATATACGCATTACCACGTACATTCCCGTACTAATTTGGCCGATTTTTGTCGCTCGAAAAAAAGTGCGACGAGCCGTACACAAGCTATAAACTTGATATTAAATTCATGCACTCTTTCATTTGCAGAATGATTTGCAGGTCAGTCTTGCACTGATCCCCTCCTAGTGAATTCACTTCGAAGCTTTCGTGTTTCATATTCGTTTTTTTTTTCTTACTTTTTGGGAGGTTCGTTAATTACCGCAGCGAGCGCTGAAGATCATTTGTTTGCGGTATCGTTCAAAATATTTGATCTTTCTGCTTCCCTAATTTTCATGACGATTTGATTCGGCTTTAGGGAGTTTCCAAATCATCTTCGCTCGATAGAGCGTCCGTACTTCTTGGCAAGAGAAGAGCAACATGACCGTATCTGAAACCACGAATGACAAAAATTTTGCTACAGTCACCGAATGACCAAGAAACGACAAATGGAGACAAAAGAAAGATTATTTTTTGAAATCACTGAAAGTCGATATAGGAGATGCTTAACTTTTCGAAATTGTTTTCTTCACTTACTTGCTGCTTTTGAACTTTTCCTGTATAGCTTGCTGTTGAATGTTCGGAGCATTAGCGAATGTTCTGCTCAGAGAGGTTACGCATGCCCGTAGATCTTTGAGACTGTAGCCGGTTGATAATTCAAGTTCGTGAGGCCAGACTTCCTCCTGTAGCGTGTGCCTGGCCAAGGCTACAGCCGCGGCCGCCAAATGGCTCGGTAGGTAATGCAGATAGGGATCGGCTTCGAGCATCGATAGCTCACACAAGTACTGTCGCCGGGGCAAACAATTGAATAAGCACCAAACGAGCTCATTTGCTTATTCGACCACGTCTTGAAATCCGTGCGATCGACGATACTTCGGCTTACCATTGCCAGGAAGAGAATCTTTTCCGATAAATTATTACTAATGCAGTAGTCCCTCAGAAAGGCAAGAGGCGTAGGTACTGTGAGGTCGAACGACAATACACGAAGTATCAGATGCTCCATCCGCAAGACTTGCTTTTTCGTATACGTGTCATCGGTTATGTATACAAATTCACCAACGTCCGGTGGATAAATTTCCTCGTATTTGCTGCAATTGCCGAACAAAATTTGCCCAATGCTCGATTAAAGTTATATGCCGTTTTTTGTCTTTCTTTTCAATTTGGTTTTCAATATTTCGTCGAGGAATGCGGCGTTTCTTACGAAATTATATACTTACGCAGCAATAAACATGGCAGCTGTACCAACGAGTTGAAGTTTAGCTCGCACGACGCTCATGTACGACAAAAATCGGTCGATGTAGGAAACTGCGAGGTACAAAGTTTCACTGTAAAGCCGATACTCCTCGGCTACCTCGACCAGCCAATCCACCAAGATGGACCTCATGGAATACGTTATATCCGGCTGCTTCTTCATGTAACCGGGCTTAGGTCTGTGCTGTGTCTGAAAGCGTCCACAAACCGGTATAATAGGGATTTTATTTGTTTTTTTTTGTTGTAATTATGTTGGAATAGATTTCGGCGCTGAAATGAGTCAATATTCTAAATATCGATATCTCCGTTCTTATTGACTCCCCCATAATAATTCTAAATGCAAATAGGTAATATCCGGGGAAAAAAATTGCATCGAATGTCAGGAAATTAATATTGAAGTGTACAAAATGAATACTCAAAAGGTTAGGCTACTGTGAAACTGACGAACACTCGTTCGTTCCTTGAGGCAAACTCAAATTGAAGAGGAAAACCCAACATATGGTGCAGAAATCATCGATTGAAGGTAGACTTATGATTACAACTATAGAGTTTCGTTTTTTTCGAAACTATGTTTTTCAAAACGGTACACAATTTCTCAACATCTATAGAACGGATCGACTTGAAATTTGATACCCTTATTCAGTGTAATAATCATTTAGTCTCGTCCAACGTTATGACATTGAAGTTTGCATCGTCGGAATGCAACGAAAATGATTTTCTGTTAATTTCCCAAATCACCTTGGGCAGATTTGACTCAGGAAAATCACGCAAACATGTTTAGGATTTTTATTTAGCGAGGCACAACAAATTTGCAAAATATGATTTTGGATAATAATGTTTCCATGGAATTGAAAGAATTTTCGTTGCATTCCAACGATGCAAACTTCAATCTCATCCAACGTTTTACTTAAAGCTTTTTCTTTAGTTATCAACAATACTATCATTTTTCCTTGAACAATCGAAAAAAATACAAATATATTTTTTTGTCATTGAAACACGATCAGAAAAGAAGCTCGGTCGAGTTTTCCGCAATATTATCTATTTTAAGAAAAAAATCGTCTTTCTTGTTCCAGATCAACTGGGTGGCCAAATTGAAGTACCCTGTTGAGCCCCCCATGTTCAAAGGTCATTCACGAGATTGTTTATAACTTTCTCAAATATTAATAGTTTTGAATGAAATTTGGCACACAACGTTATTAATGTCCAGACAAATAAATGTCCAAACGATCTTTAGATGATCTTACTAGTTTCATCGGGCCTTCTCAGGCCTCTAGGTAGATGCAGCCCCCTAAATAAATATGACGTTGTAATTTGCATAGTTCAATAGAGCATACGTCCAAATGTTTGCGCGACTTTCACAGTCTAGATCGGCTTTAAAAAAAAAGAGCGGTAAAACAGAATTCACTTTCGTTGCGCTCCAATGATGCAAACTTCAATGTCATAAATGAATGACGAGTATAAGATAGATGAAGGCTCACAGAACACATGTTTATTTTCGTATAAAAAAAATTGGAGCGTACCTCGGCTACTCGCAAGTAATTGTAGATATCAGCCCTATACTCGTCGACGTCGAAGAAACTGTTCTTGAGAGTCTTGCAAGCTTCTCTCTTAGCCTTGTGATCTTGCTTCTTGCCGGAATCAAGAAAAGCAAGCGTTTTCTCCAGGGACATAGGTATCGCTTGGGAAAATATGGAATCGTCTCGTTTTTCCAACGCGCCTGTACAGAATGGCGGTACAACGCCAACATTGGTGGGATTAACTTGAAGCGTGGGTTTCTCGTTCTCCGTTTTGGGGATTATCTCTGCGGTCTGTTTGATCTTTATTTCCATGGTTTCCCTAGTATCTCTCAGCACAACCGAAGTTTCCTCCACGAGTTTGTCCTCGTAGATCTTGATAATGGCTTCGTCCTTTTTTTCTTCGAATACTTTGAACGGCTCAGTCTGAACAGGCGCGAACGCCTTAGCTTTGGAGTATTTTTCATCTTTGCCGCAAATTCCCTACGAACGACGCAATTAAACGATTTTCGGAATTCGAGAATTAAGAAGCATGAAAAAAATTCCGAATAAATCCGATCGCCGGGAGAGGGGAAAAAACTAATTCGGATTTGTACTCACGATTTTTGCATTGCGATGGCAGTTATTGTGCAATACCGCCAAAACCGGCCGTTTGTTCTGTTGCAAAGGATTCGGCTGATTCGCGGAATTTTCCTTGCCCCGTCGTACATCGACAATCCTATTTTCCTGGTCCTCGTGTATTCTAATAGTGGCCATTTCCGTTGAAATTTTCCGTTTTCCCTTTTGCGTACTTTTTCTCGCGCTACACGATCTCGCTGACGCGCGTGGGCCGGAGAATTTTTGTCCGCGCTAAAAACTTTCCCACGCGTGCGAACCCCGTCGTTAGGGGCCGTTATTCTCCGACGGTATTATCCTCGCATGGAGTTTTAGATATTTTCGAGAAGAATTGCGGAGCCTCGTCGCGCGTGTGTGTATACTTCTTCTCGTTGAAGGAAAAAAAGTGTTTCTTTTTTTTCCTTGGTACGACCTCACAACCGAACGGTCATGGCAATGGATTATCCCGCCGCTTCCAGAATCCGAGCTCACCAACAAACCTGTGCGCCTCTGATACGCGCTTGGGGCCCGTTTATTCAAACAAACGTAACTTCACCAGCTGGCTATACGTTACACGCAGCGTTGCTTGAAAACGGCCAATCGCAAGGCCAGAGCGAACGATTAATTTTCAACGTCCAATCGTCGGGGTGGCAGCTTTCAAACGAGCGTTCGCAAAGGCATCGCGTACTTTTGTTCTCGGCAATGCGCACGTCGTTTGCCCCTGTGGATCGTGGAACACGCGAAGTACAGCAGTGCCACGGAGCGTTAAAACTTCGAAGCGTCCCTTCAGTTGCTGTATTCGCGTACGTGCTGCTCTCGCCTCCCCTCCCCCTTGCGAAGTCACACCTGTCAGCACATATGGCATTTTAAACGAATTCTATTTTGTATTTTTGTCGCCCACGCGCTATTTCGTATCGTTTTGTTTCAAAGCTTTTTCGATAAAATGACGCCGTCACTGACAATATCGTCCAGCGTTATTGACGTGAGTCTGTTATCAATGTCTTTTTTTCTTTCCTTTGCGCGATCTCAATTGTCGTAAACATGAACGTTTCCCGCTGACACGCATAAAGGAAAATCGCCGGTTTTCCATCGACGGGCAAATTTTCAATTCGATTCCCTTAGTTGCCGTGGAATAATTTTTAACCCGTTATTATAGCGTCTGCAGCATGTACGCTCGACGACTACAGGGCGTCTGTATGGAGTCATGTACGACAACACGCTCACTGTACTCACGTTCATCGTCAATGAGTCTGCCGATGAGGAATTCGCCCCCGATCCCATCGCTCTTCAGCCCAATATGCCCGCCGAAATCGATCTCTGTGGTGCTCTGTTTATCGGAGATCGCGAAGAGCGCATTCCGGACGCTTTCAAGGTATCGATTCTTACCTGACCACTATCCGCCATCACTCTGTGTCCTGTGCTGTTAACCCTCTATGCCAACACTCATTTTTAAGGAGCTACATCTACCTAGAGGACCAAAAATTCCCAAATTCCGATCTTTTTTCTGGAAAATTGTTGGTGAAAAAGAAACTTTTTTAAACCAAAGTTACATGTATCGAGAGCCTTTGAAAAAAATCACCAAAAAAACGACAAAAACATTGTCGCCGATAGACGACAAATTTTTTTTCCCGGCATTTGGCAGTGGACACTCCAGCTTAAACGGTGCATCTGGAATCTAAAAACCAAACGGGTTATTCAAGTTAACAATAAATGCGTGACATTGGTAATCGACAATTTTTTTAATAATTTTTTTTATCAACGTGGCGACGAATTGAAACCGGAACAGTAAAACCTATGACAAAAAGTCATTTTTACGTAATTACCAAAAAATTAAGATTGATTTTAAAAAAGATAGGTCATCAATGACCTTTATATGTTTGTCTTCGTATTTCCTGTAAATTTGGAAACAATCCATCAAGTGGTTCTTGAGATATCACATCTGCTGATTTTGAACAGTGTTTCGAGAAAAACACGTTTAAAGTTTGAAATACAGTTGTAACACCGCTCGTCCGGTCGACTGTTAGAAGCTGTAGCTCATTCAATTTTACATATATTTCAATGAAATTTCCAGGGAATATAGCTAAAAAATAACGCAATCGAATGAAAAAATGTTTGGAAAATGTAATTTTTTGACCCTCTTAGGTAGGTATAGCCCATTGACACCTGCAGGATAAACACTAAGTGTCCAAAGGACAGTTTAAATTGTGAATTTGGGTCAAGATTTGAAAATATTGTGACAAAATTCAAGCTGCTTCGCAAAGTGTGTACTATGTTGTCCAAAAGTCGATAGAGACAAATGTCTGATAGTTTTTCAAAGTAAAAATAGAAATTTGTACGAAAATACCGTCATTTCTTATTTTAAAAAGTTTGCAATTTTTGCAATGAGGTCAAAAGAAGCACTCTTGAGATTTTATACCTTTAGGTGTTAACTTTTAAGAGAATATGCAGTTATTGGGATTTGCTCTGGAAAGTTCAATTATTACAAGACCTGAAAGTGAAAAATATTTTGTAGGAATCATGTGTGTGATAAATATGGAGACACTTGGATATTAATGTAATGGATTATTTATCACCAAAACAGAAAATGCAACTAAAATATAAGTGGATCACACGATCAAGAAGAGGATTTAAATGTACAGTCGGTACAATAATGTGCCAAGGGTCGTCGTGCACCGGCTTTTCGCTAGACACACGTCAGTGCATCATCTTTTCGTTCGACTCTCACTAGCAGCGTGATCGCTGCTGTCGCTCGTTCATTTTGCCTACTGTTTCTTGCACATCTCTCTTTCCCATACTCGAAAACCTCAATTACACCGATGAAGTTTCGTTTAGACTATAAAAACAGTAAATGGAGAAAGAAACCAAAAAATTACAGAAAAACCTTACATAGTTGATTGAAAAATAGGACATGGCGAAAGTAGCAAAAAGATTACAGAAAAGCCATGTCATTGAAGAGTTGCAACCAAAAAAAATGTCGGTCGATTAAGGCCGTAAATATCGCTCAAACCTTTCTACGTATTCTTATCAGAGAGTCACGACCTCAATTCGCCAAAAAGTAAGAAGCCAAGAAGTAAACTTTAACGTCTCGAAAAACCTTATTCTAATAATAAGAATAAATAATGAACAACACATCTCGACGTATCACATTCGTAATGAGACTTATGGCATTTTTCGTTTTTCAACAATCCTATTCATATTTTAATGAAAAATAAAAATTATTCTACAGGACATTGACATTACAGACAATCCGCTTCTCATCAAGTACTCTTTGAAAAGCGCCAATGTTCAGGCGTACTTTTACGTTCACGAGGTGTTGCAAATCGCTCGATCGGTGGAAATCATAAGCGACGAGGATATCTGGCAGAGATTTTATTACATCCGGGTGCAAACGTGCTTTCCGATAGTGACAACGAGAAACGACGTCGTCGAAGCTCTTCAGGAAACCCGGAAATACGTAGGGCGCTCTTTTTTTAATTTTCATCGGACCATTATCTTCACTTCTCCGTAAGAAACGAAAAAAAAACTGTCAACGCGCCCTGCTCCGCAGATAGCCTCGGGAAACGTTGGATTTAGATTTCCGGCGAAGGACCTATACCTTCTGGGTACGGACGACGAGAGCAAGGACGTTTCGGTGGCAGAGCTTATGTCCGCGTGCTGGAATCCTCAGTATCGTAGCCTCAACGAGCGTATGAGCAAGAACGTTCCCGAAGTTGCGGTATGTCGGGTGGCGAACGTGTGCCGGTAATAATTACGATGTTGAAGTTTTCATCGTTCGAATGCGATACAAATTCATTTTTTTTTCAATTGCCCAAATTTTTGCCGGACACTCTAGCTTGGAAAATTGCTCCAGCCTTTTTTTTGGATTCTCAGTGGAGATATATGGTCTATATGTTGAAAAAAGGATTTTGATCGTGGGCAAACGCTCTTAGGGGGTCTCTAACGAATCGAAAATTGTAATGTGAGAATGAATTACGTAATGGCTGTATAACCCGTAAAGGCATATGGAAAAACATGAAAGGAAAGAATTAAACGTAGAATAAAGTATGTTCGTTTCGTTGCGACGATGCGAACTCCAACGCCGTTTATGCTTGCGCAGCCTCGTCCAGTGAGAATGTCTAACGTTTGCATCAATCTTCACGGTTAGGACGCGGTCGAAGCGAACATGTGGTGGGCAATGTCTCGCGAAAAAACGGCAGAATCCACTCCAAAATGTGCGCCGGTATTGCATCACATAAAACGTGAGAATCGAGAAGTCACGTAAACACCCCGCTGATGGGGTTGCAGGGTTGTTACGCATATGGAAAACAGGGGAAACCGGGAAAATTCAGAGAATTCTTTTCCTCTTGGAATAATCAGGGAAAAGTCAGAGAATTTTGGATATTCTCTGGAATTTACTTTTTGCAAGATTTACGAAAAATGGAACCGACTTTACAATTGTTTTTTATTTATTGTCAGCGACATCGAATTTCAGTTCTTTTTTCATTTTATTTCAAGGTTTAACATTTCCATATATTTCATTTTAAAAAAATGTGTTATCCAGTTCATAATTTTTCAATAGAAGGATCGAATTAAGAATTTCTTTTGTTTTTTCAAGCCGGTTAAAAATTTTGTTTTTTTTCACAAAAATGATTCATTGCTATTTTTACGTATATAATTTTTCCCGTGCAGTTTATAACGTTTTTCAAATACTAGTATGGTTGAAACGAGACTTGTAGTATTTGACTTTAAAAAAAATATATGTTTGATGAAAACAAAATGTTCTTTATTTGACCCTAATCTGGGTAATTTGCAAAATCTGGAATTTGTGCAAAACCTGTATGGTAAACGTGGAAAAGTCCGGGAATTTCTGAATTAATAATGCGTAACAACCCTGAGTAGATCGAAGGTGAAACTAACTTCGTTCAATACCCAGGTCCCTTCGAGAGCCTTCAGTTCGATCTTCAAATCGATGCGTTGTCGGTTGTCGGACAGACTTCCACCGCGGCGCAACTGTACGCGATTCTCGTTGAATCGGTCTGTCGAAATATCCGACTGATCGAAAGATCCGTGGTCGAGCAGATAAAAGGAAAGGAGAAGCTCAGGCTCCCCATACCGATGCACTTCAAGCCACGCACGTGCGGACACTTGATCACAGTGGCTTATCCAGAGGGAATACCCGACGACGAATTGCGTAAGGATTTTTCTTTCATAATAAAGTCCTTTCACGCTTCGATGTTCCTTTTTTTCTGTATGTAATTTTACTTTGATTAATTTTGTAATTCCTGTATCATTTTTCAATCATTACGTAATCGAAAATTGCACAATTCATTTCAGACGAATACAGAAAAAGGCTCCACAAAGCGCTCGCTCTCGATCTCACTCGGCCTCGTTTCCGAAAAGGCAACGTCGTGAATTTCCTGAAGCATTCAGCGACCAACGAGCCACTGTTGAATCCCCACGCGGCAATCGGTCAATCGCCTCAAGGTACGCGGCACTAGATCATCGAAGATGTCATTAAGGACATTCGATACTTTCGAGCCGAACGCCAATTGTACACTTTAAAGATGACACTACAACCGCAGCTTTTCTCGTATTGTTGCAGGAGGTAAAGTCGCCACTGTATACGGACTGTACGCTTATCATCATTACATGCAAGACATCAATGACAGCGGCTGGGGATGCGCTTACAGATCTCTGCAAACGATTGTCTCCTGGTACAGGTGAGATCATGAGATCCCCAAAATTCCTTGACCCGTGCGCACTACGACGTGAGCATGTCCACAATTTCTGTCGTCACGTTCGCCATACAATGGCTTTTGCGCATATGGAAAACCGGGAGAACCGGGAAAACTCAGGGAATTTCTTTCCTCCTGCATTAATCAGGAAAATTCATATATTTGATCTTAAAAAAATTATATTGCTGATATTTGGTACGAAGCCTAAATTACAGCAAAAATCCAGATTTACGATCATCTCAATTCTGAGTATGTCCGCATAACAACAAGAACGACATTAATAGCAGTGATAGTAGTAATGATAATAATAATGATAAATAAAAACAAAATTGTATGAAAAAAACAAGTACACAGTGGCCGAATAAGGGCTGGAGCACCAAAGCCTCCCTGACAGCAAGCAATGACTAATTTCCGCTTCGAAAATAATCTTCACCGATGTACCCGATTTTGCAATATATGTTTACGTAAGTATCGGAAGTCTTCGGTGGGTAATTTGCGATCGCTTTTACAGGCTGCAGGGTTACACGAACTGCAAAATTCCAACGCACCGGGATATACAAAAATGTCTCGTCGAAATCGGCGACAAACCGTCGAGTTTCATCGGTAGCAAGCAATGGATCGGCTCGACGGAGGTAGGCTTTGTGCTGGAAACGCTTTTAGGGATCACGATAAAAATACTTTGCGCCGCGAACGGCGACGAGATGTCCGATTTGGCGAGTGATCTGGTACATCATTTTGAGACTCAGGGTACACCGGTTATGATCGGTAAGTCGTAAGCTCGACGCTAGGCGGATAGTTAGTGCAGACTATCGAAAAATACTGGCGTGCAAGAAAAGAAGCACGTAGGGAATGGAAAATCTGTCCTCAGAACGAACTAAAACAATCTCTAACATACTTATCAGGATGTCGTGAAGAAAGATTTGTCTCCCGACTCTTATCACTCGAAACAATGTATATCCATCCTTTTTATACCGAATGACAGTGGTCGAGGGCGTAAAGAATTATTTTTTTCGGCCTACCCTCGCGCTCTTTCTCTTTCATATACCAACGTCCGAGTTTTCCCTATTTCAATTTCACAATTCGTCGATCGTACGTCTTTATCGTGGGGATTATGCAGGTGGAGGAGTCCTTGCGCACACGATACTCGGTATCAACTACAGCGAGGAGAGCGACACTGTGAAGTATCTGATTCTCGACCCACATTACGAAGGTTCGGAGGATTTAACGCAAATTTTGGCGCAAGGCTGGTGCGGATGGAAGGGTCAAGATTTTTGGAAGAAGGACGCCTTTTATAACATGTGCTTGCCGCAAAGACCAATCGCCATATGATCGAGACGAATGAAATGCCGCACGGAGCACCAAACAATTGTAAGATATACGGATACATACCTGAAATATTTATCGGATAGGGTGATGATCAACTGTATAACAAAATGTGGATAACGGAGCATTTAATAAATGTAATTTTTCGTATCTTATTCCAACCGTGAATTTATTACAAAGTCTATCAACAACCGGCACTGCAAAATCTCTTCGGACTACAACGCAAGCTACTTCAACGACTTATGGTGAGATCGGCCCAGAATTATGTACCTAATTGTTTGTAGCGTGCAGCTGTTAATCCATAGGTGTGTTTTACCCAATTGAAATGTCCAATCGACAAGCACTCGGGCAAAGTATAACAACTTCATCGCTGGAGCATCGTAGCTGATGAAATATCCGAACATCACTGAGGCATTATAGTTGGCGATGATGGCACTAAATGAGCGCGTTGTCAATTTCAAAAGTGGTACAGACAACGTAGAACCATCAGAGTCCGCCACCTGCTGACTTTTGTAACAATTGCGAGAATCGATTGGTTATAAGCAGAGAAACATCGATGAACCTATCCACGCAGTTGTTCAAGCAAGTCTCCGTCCTACTGTCCAACTTTATTCCCGGCTTGTCCACACACTTTTCCCAACAAAAGTCGTTGAACTCGTGAATCTGCATACAAAAAATTGTACATTAATTTCGGCGTTGGAAAACATTGGAAACAGAAAGCAAACGACTGATAATCGTATACTAGAAGTAAAATCGAGGACAAAATTCGAGAGAGGTTACATCGAAATCTCCATAGATTTACCTGAGCAGTCAATTGGGCTTTTTGCTTTTCTAGCATGAGGAATCCTTCGAGTTCGGCATCAGCGGATTTGGAGGTTTTCGCGTCGGCATTCGACTCGAAACCGGATGTACCGAAACTCGACAAATCAGCCATAATTTGCTTTTTTTATTAATTTTCAAAATCCTCGTTTCGATATACCGAATGGTCGTTATCGCTTATCCCGATATCGCACGCAGGCAGACCTTTTCCCTGAAAAGCCGGGTAGATGGCAACACCATCCAAGTGCCGTAGTAGGCGGAGATTCCTATTCGTGCGTCCCGTATCGCACATGTCAACGAACATAACCTAGTGGCGCGAAGTCTGATCCCTCGAAATTACGAATACAAATGATTTTTCTTGAAGATACGCGAGAAATAATAAAAGGATGAGAGAAATTCCGTTGTCCCGCTGCGAACGGGACTTCGTCAACAGATCCATATGCGAGGGAACGGTAAACAAAAATACTCTCGACATGACACTGTTGCTTCACTTACTTTCCAATTTTCCACTTGTCAATCCGTTTTTCCGTGTACAAGCTACGTTAAAATTTATATATTTGCATCGAGCTACGTCTCGCAACAGCATTGCGCAATTTCATTTATCAAACACTTGTTTTATTATAATAAAATGAAATCAAACGTAAACATCGAATAAATCAAATAAAAGCTAGCGACGAATTGTTTGATTCAGCGTTTGGATGGCAGGAAGTTGCTGGAGGCTCGTCCCATCAAGTTATACTTTGGAGCTGGCTGGGGTTCCTGCCTTGCTACCTTTGGCCAAACGAGGTAACTATCGACATCCCGCCGCCTATATCGCATTGGTATTACCAACGCTTTTTCATATAATTCAGGGTTGTAGCGAATGTCTCGTGCGACATTCAGCAGCCGCAAGCAACGCGCCCTAACGAAGGCAAACTACACATCTATGTGGAACTCGGCCCTATGGCTGCTCCTCATCTTGAGGCTGGGCGCCAATCCGAAGCCGGAATTTTTATCAACAGACAATTGGAAAAATGTTTCAAGGATTCCAAATGCGTCGATCTCGAATCCTTATGCATTGTGGCGGACAAGAAAGTAAGCAGAACCACCAGGTTGATTTCAAAAGATTACCGAGCCGAATTTGAGATCAGTGTTCTTGCAATGCCTCAGAGACAATGTCCCTATCCCCAATATCGCAGAGCAATCGATTTGATCAATGAAAGCCCTTGATGAGCTTTGTCAACCACGATTCAAAATTGAATTCATAAGTTTACGAACCCAAACACACAATGTAAATATGCATCCGTGTTGTGCAGGTATGGAACGTAAGGGTCGACGTGAACATAATAAATCACGATGGGAATTTGGTTGATTGCGCGTGCGTAGCTACGCTGGCTGCGCTATCACATTTTCACAGACCGGACGTTACCACATCAGGGGAAGAAGTGACGATCCATTCGTTCTCGGAGAAAGATCCTCTGCCCTTGACACTCTACCACCAACCTGTATGCGTGTCGTTCGCGACCTTTGAAAGGTATGCATTTTATGTGAAAATGTCACACCGCTTACTGTGGCCTGGACCACGTTTCAATCGACGAATACAATTTGCAGCGGTCACAGCGTCATCGATCCGACTTACATCGAGGAGCGGATCGGCGTGGCGCAGCTAACACTGGCCATCAATTCCTACAGAGAAGTTTGCAGTTTGCATTTTGACTATACCGCGAGAACGGGCGTTGTCACGGACGTTATTGCCGCAACCTCCCACAAGGCTGCAAACCGCGCTGCCGAAATAGTCAAGTTCGTACGAGACGAGGTCAAACGCGACATTCAAGCAAGGTTCGCATGCTTTTCTTCGTTTTTGTTTGTCTTTATGCGGATACCGGATCAAAATTTGTCGGTCGTCAACCGGTTGTGTTGTAATAATATCGAGTTTCGACGGAAATCGTGGTGTTGTTGCGTACTTTAGAAAAAGAAAAATCGTTCGGGCAATGTACGAGACGTAGGCCAGCTTTTTTCGTCTCTATTTGTTTTGTTTCTTTTATGTTATGCATGCGACGTCTTTTAAAATCCCTTTGGCTTGTCGATATTATTATTGCATGGTGAATTTTAGGTTTTCAATTTCAAATTTTATTTTAATTTATTGACGCACTTGTTCTTCAATTTATGCACTCTTCCATTTGCAGAGTAATTAGCAGGCCGGTTTTGTACTGATCTTTTCCTAGTGAATTCACTTTGAAGCTGTCGTGTTTCATATTCTCCTTTTCAAACATTTTTTCATGCGGTTCGTCAATTACCGCAGCGAGCTCGGCGAATCATTTGTTTGCACTATCGTTCAAAATATTTTATCTTTCTTCTTGGCTAATTTTTATGAGTTCGATTCGGGGTTCGCCGAATCATCCTCGCACGATAGAGCGCCCTTGTTGGCAAGAAAAGAGCAACAGGACTGTATCTGATTCACCAACGACCGACATATTGCGAAAATTAGCAAGAAAAGACGACTACAGAGAGAAATCTTATTCTTTTTATTCTTTTTTATTTATTTCCGAGACTTGTTACTTTACAATAACTATGGCAAGTTCTCTTAAGGTATTCCTTTAGCGAATTCGAATATTTAACAATTAACTGACTTTTGTTTATAACCAACGAAAAATATATCCCAGTATACTGATAAAATTTCAAGTCAAGTTACCGAACTTTTAACGAAAAATTACGACACTGAAAATCGTCTCATTTATACAGCGCTTTATGGAGACGACACGCTGGCCTCATTTCGGTCTAATAATTTATACACTAAATAACTCTAAATACTGAGATGAACTGCTCACGCGTGTGAAAAATCTAAAGATTCCGCAACGACGACAAAAACAGCGGGTCACCAAATGTTTAAAGAAAATATTAATTATAAAAATTAGAAAAATTTAACTAGCAGAAGAATTTTTGTAGCCGCGATCTTTCAGAGAAAATATAAAGATGTCAGAATTTACTAAATTTGCGCGAAATTTTTTATTCCAGCTTATCATTGAATATAATAATTGATTGTGAGTTATTTTTATTAAGCGCCACTTCACCAATGACTCAGAAGGGAGCCTCCTTATGTCCCCACAAAACACGCCCCTTCGCGAAAGATTTGTGAATTTCTTTGAGTTTTTCTAACCAAATCGTAGCAACAACAGCAAAGAGACTTGCCCTGACAGACAAACGATCACGACGAAGTGACGAGAATTCCCAGTGGCTGCTGAAGCCCCAAAAAACTACAGCAACAAAAAAAAATGTATTCCAGGACCGACAAGGAGAGTTCGCTTACGACGTCCCGTCTACGAGATTCCATAGCGAATGAGAAAATAATGACCATGATGAGAGACCGTATAAGTATCAGGCTAGCCGGATGGAACACCGACGAACTATCGAAAAGACGTTCGACGCTGCAGCGAGGCGATGATGGCGAGGATGCCAAGATGAACGTGGACGCGACGGAAGATCCGAGTTTCGTCATAACCCTTGGCAAAGGATCCGCTGAATTAGTAACGGTAATTACACATGCCGAACTACCTGAAGACGTTGAGAGGGCCGATAAAACGCGCGATGTCTTTTCCAGGAAAGCATGATCGGCGAGGGAGGTCCAAGCACGTGGTTCACCGCTGACGAGACGTCCGAGGACGAAGATTCCGATGATGTGGAAATGATCGGCGAGGCACAGGTTCAGAAGCAGATCCTCGACGAAATAGGTTCGTTTTCTCGCGAACTATCGCGATGTGCCGGGCCTTTGTTATGGATGCACGGATCTTACGGAAAAACGGCGATTAAAAATCAATATAACGCAGTTCGTTCTGAGCCCTTGTGCAAAATTTTCTATCGATCCACTAGTCCCTTGAAGAATCGTGACACTTATCATTTGCAGTAGTTTTGCCCGTGAAAAAAGTTACGGAACGTTTTAGATGTTTTATGCGGGTGTGGAAGAAAATTTTGCAATCTTTCGCCGAATGGTTGGGCTGTGGAATAGGGTATTTGACTATATTAAAAATATGGTTCATTCTCTTATCATCCTAAAAGAATATACCGTTTAAAAAGTATTTTCTATCATTTAATCGAGAAAATATGCATTATTGACGGTTATTTCGATTTTTGAATTAGATCAATTTGAACGTTTGGTGACGTGCACGAAAACGCTCCGTTCAGATCCCTAGTGACGCCACATGCTATTAAACAGATTGTCATTACGAGTCCTGTGACGAGTAATGAGCGATTTTCTAGTTTGTTTAACAATAAGTGTATTTTCGGTTCATTCGTAGTTTGTAGTGACAGTTACCATACTATCAACTTTAAAATAATAATGGAGAGGACGGTTTGCTGTGCGACAACTCGGCGGTGGTCATTTACCTTCTTTACTGGCATGTGACGTCACAGGCGTCACGTGACTATATACCCGACAACGGGAGCATTTTGGCGCGTCTGGTTGAATATTTAAATTTTATTGCCGATTTATATCGTAAAAACTGCCATTTACGAAGATAAAAAAATATTATGAGTATAACATAAAATAATTAATCATTTAAGATGATTCCCGTACAACAGTCAAATACCCTATTGTTTTGAAATTGTGCTTATTGCGTCGTTATATCCTATACATTACCAAACACGCTCATATGTACACACAGACATTTACCCCCGCAACGTTAAATACCCACAAATGCGTGTAAATCAACCATTAACAACAACAAAAACTACTTGAATTCACGTATTTGTTAAATTTAAAATTGCGGCGACTTTTGCCGGAGTTTCTATCTCCGACGTGGATCCTGAAAACTAAACTTCTCTTCTCTTTGCAGAATTGAGCGGAGACAGCGAGGAGGAGGACACAGAGACATTGTCGACAAAGGACTTGATGTGAATAAAAAGAGCACAGACTTTGAGTAAAAGTGGTCAATGTTTTTTTTCTCTCTTCCTTTTTTTCTTGTTCTTGTCTTTTCTTCCTTCGATTTTCACTCAATGGAGAAATAATAATAGTCTCTTAGATTTATACATTACTCTTATAAAATATGTACCTTTTTATCAACAAGTTAAAGTCTTCGAGGGCACTGAAGGAGAAAAACGAAAGAGATAATGAAAAAAGAAGATTCTTCGTCTCGCCTAAGATTGTGAAGGTTCCTGGGATCGCGCGGAGTCCGCGGTCGCGCCTACGCTACGTCGCGTCGCTGCTCAGTCCGTTCTTTTGATCTAGCTTGTTAGCGTTCGTCTTCACTGTGTATATGAAGAAACTGAGGGCCTCTTTCTCAGCCACGGGAATTGTCTTGAAATGTTTCATGAGGGTCTGTAACGTGAGCAAGAAAATTCATTTCGTTAATAACGAGTGCGTTCGAAGCACGAAGATACGAGGTAGTTATCGCGCGGTTGCCTCTTTCGAGCGAATTTATCGAAATTAAGGTTCGCTCACATCTGCTAATTGGGCTTTGTTGAGACCGGGCCGCGTTGAAACTTTGTAGTGCCTTTTGTAACGCCTCAGTGTGCCTACTTGAAGCTGGAAGAGATCGACTTCGGGAAGATCGTTGTCGGTCTCGCCCGAATCCTCCTCGGAGTCTTTCCGCCTGCGTTGCTGCTGTTGCTTCGATCGAGCGCACTGAATCACTTGTTTGTGATAGTCGCAGATATAAGTGTGCCGGACCTGCAACGAAAGAAGCGACCCTAGTGTTTACACGAGTACTCTAAGGCATTTCTTTCGCGGAGGGCCGTATTTTGTGGGCGCATAAACCCCCGTAATGGCCCTTCTGAATTGTTGGTACATTACAGTGGCGCTTAATCAAAATAAGTCACAATCAATTATCCCATACGATAAATTGAAATAAAACATTTCGGCCAGAGTTAGTACATTTTCACGGTTTTTCTGAAAATTTGGCAGCTACGAAAATTCTTCCGCTAGTCACATTTTTCTAAGTCTCGTCATTGATATTTTCTTCAAACATTCAGAGTTATTTAGTGTATAAATTATCAGATGGAACTGTGGCCAGTGTGTCGTCCTCATATAATGTCCTATGAATAAGATGATTTATAGTCTTAATTTTCGTTAAAAGTTCAATAGCTTGGCATGAAATTTTACCAGTATGCTATTATGTATTTTAACTTGATTATAGACGAAAATCAGCTACTTGTTAAATATTCGTGTTCGTTAAAGGGACACCTCAACGAAAGTAACAGACTAATGATCCTAGATATACTTTGCAAGAAACGCAATAATAATTCTATTCTTTATTTCTTTTGAACTATCAGCAGTTTGTAAATTATAGTTATCTTTCTCGAAATGTTTTGTTTATATTTATTATCTCGAAGTAGAATTGTGTTGATATTCGCATTGTTGAGATGCAATGAAAATTTCTTTTCATATATTCCTGTATTTTCGTTACTATGCGATATTTTTTTTATAGGCCTCGATCGCTCTCGTAATAAGCATATGAAGAAATGATTAATTTGCAATGCTGAGATCTGTAAAAACAAACATGAGCAAGAAAAAATCATTCTTCTCTGCTTCGTTGAATTCCAACGATGCAGATTGCAATCTCACGAATCACCTTCCACCTCCTTGGAATTCTTCACACACACTACGAGTCTTCTATTAGGTCTGTTGGAAGAAACCTTCGCGTGAGACGTACCTCGATATTTCTCGCCAAAATACCATCTGTGATTATCGGCAATGAAGTTTCATCTCTGCACGATTATTAATAAGACACTGCGTATTATCGTCTACATGTGAACATCTCTTCGCTCCGAAGTAAACTTCAAGCGCCGAAGGATCCAGAAATGTTTCGCATCAAAAGGAGATCGCATGAGACTGTATATTAATCACAAAGTAAGAAGAAATCCAGAAGCAAACTTGAGTTTGGAAGTGATGCGACAAATGAGCATGGGAAGAAACAAAAGAGCGCAGCTCTCGAAGAACTCGCTTCGAAATTCTAACCAGCTTCGATTCTTGCCAAGGACAATCACTGGCCATGTCACGGCAGACTCACGGCGTAGAGCACGTCATTTTGCAATCCTCGTAGCAAGCGCACGAGCGATACCCACTAATGAGATACGAGTAAGGAACGAATGGGAGATGAACGCACCGTGTGATCCTGATTGAGTTTAAGGCGTCTCTGAGTGACAGTCTTCTGAATGCGTTTGCTGTAAGAGGCATTGCCAGCTGATCGCGAGCATCTCTCTCCCTCGTCCACTAAACAGCATATTTGATCCGCCGCCCCTCTCGAGTCTTCCTCGCCTGTACTGAATCCGTTCATTTTCGTCACAGTTTCAATATTTTTATCTCCCGTGCACCACAGTGTCTTGTTCCGCGCGATACGCGTCCGATGACGCGCTTATAACCTAATTTTTTTGCCGCGAGAACGCGACAAACGTCAAGTAAACAAATAAAAGGACCATGCGCATCGTCGATCATCGAAGCTCGATCGACTTTTTCCTCATTATTATCGCACCGAGAATCCTCGCGCTAATCGTCATTAAACCGGGCGTTACAAAGCGCAATATACGCGTATGTGCACCCACACGGTATTTACGGTGCGTCGAATGCTATTTTGTTTGACGTTTCCACGATTGTTCGCCGCGGCACTCGATCAAGCGCGGCTCTATCAACGTTTCTTTTTTTTTTCTCCGTATTAACGAAAAAATTTAACTCGGCGATCCGGCGAAACGCGCGCTCTCAATAACGTCAAATTTTCCGGAGTATCGAATCGCGAGTTTCGTACACTTTTTTGGAGTATTCTACGAGAGCGGCTTTTCGTTGATTCGTAGGTTTTGCGCGTGCACGCTTGACCTGGAGGGGGGTGGAGGGCACGCGCGTTTCGCCGCGAGTGTGGTGTATGTAAACACACGCACACACGCAGGCGTATTATCGCGATACGTGAGAGCTAAAGCTGCGTGACATGTTTGCGTAAGTGGGAGATGCCGCCTCCTGGTGGGCTGCATCCTGGGCTAGCTATATAGCTCGAACGCGCGCGCGCGTTCGTACTAGTGCAGCAATCGGACCAACGTAGGGACAAAAAAACTTCGCGCTCGAAGCTCGACTTTTGCAGTCTCATGTATATGCGACCACGAGTGTATGCGAGAAAAGATCGGCGCGCGCGCGTGCTCAGTTCGCGTCACTACGTGTAGGTGTGCACGGCCGCGTATGCGTGTGCGCATACGAAATAAATATAATTTTGACAGTTGGCTCCCTGATGACGTTTCGACCGTGGCGACATCTGGGTACGGCGAAACGTCCTAACCTCGGCGTTTGTTATCTAGCTTTTTCCCCTTTACAAGACACGCGCAATCTGAAACGGTATGAAATTAGGCCAACGAAAATGTCACGTTTCCATCGAGATACGGCAAAAGCTAAACGTCCAAGTAGAAAGTCTTCTACGCTCGTTGTAATTTCGTCGTATCGCTTTTCCCGCCTCTTTACGCGGTAGCCCGAGCATCCCGACGTTGGTGGGGGAAGCAAAAAAGAAATGCTCGAAAACGTAAAAGGTCGAAGGCGATTGGCTGACTTTTTGCGGCTTATCTGAAATAAGCCAATGGCCGAGTAGATTTTCCCCGTACACTTCCATATGCCGCATAAGTGGCGTGGGGTCGCGGATATTCGAAGCTTGAGAATCCTTTTAGCTGTAGAAGACTGTTCAGGTAAGAAAAATCCAAAATATTTTCTTTCTGAGACGTTGACAGATTCGAATGTTGGAACGTGAAAAATAATTGTTGCGTTATCTGTGAAAAGTGTCATACGTGAGTGGCCGTGCCTCCTGTTAACATTGTGTGTTACGCTTCGTCGTGAACGTACGTTTCTTTTTTTCTTCTTTTTTTTCATTTAGCATACACACAATCGTCAGCAAATGGCTGCCCGGAGATATGCCTCCGTTGGCAGTATATCTTATTATTCCGTGTCTCTCTTTTTTTTCTCTCTTTCGTGCTTCTGACTCGCGTACGTGTCTCGTTGTTGCAATCGAAACGAAATATATCCTCCATTAATATTTCAACCACCTAACCGTATACGCTTCAACCTCGTGTGACGTGCATTTTTCTTTTTTTTTCTCGTCTTTTTTTATGTAAGAGAGCGTTCAAATTAGCAAGAGATTTTCGTTCGTGAGTGCGTCGCGCGTCACGGGACTCCATTACACGCAAGCAAGCGGGTGGCTACCCAAGGCTAGTAGTTTGCGTACACATTCGTCCCATTTAGCGCTTTGGCTTGCGCCGCATGCATTCGCGTTATTTACTATATATACGTATATACGTTCAGCGCGTGTGATCCACGCACGCACACACACACACACACACACACACACACACACACACACACAAACACACGCACACACACACACACGCACGAAACACACCGCGTATATACATCCGTGCGTGCGAGTTACCATTCTATATCCCCGTTTCTTCTTGTCCAGCGTATACGGTTATTTTTCAACGTGAAATAGTTTCTTAAATCAAATCTACCCCGCGTTCCAACCTAACATAATAAAGTCTCGTGGATTAGTCAAATCTTTGACGAACAACGCGCTCGTCGCCTCGCCTCTTATTATCGCGTAATTATACCTATATTTGTACACATATATATGTTTTTTTCGCTCATACTTTCGTTTACGTCTACGTTTTGATGCACATCGAGAGACTCCCAAACTCCAATACTCGAAATCTGCCATCACACTCTCGTTAGGATACATACACATTTAGATACATTTTTATTTGTCATATGCATGCATACGTGCAATATATATATATATATATTCACATACATCCATATATTTGTGTCGTGCTATTGATTCCACGTAAATACGCATATTACTTTCTGCCCCCTCTCTCGCCCGCCACCTTCCTCCCACCATACATTTTATACACTGTATGCCATATGAATCCCCTTAGTAAGGAAAGTGTGCTGACGAGAAGAAAAAACTAGTACGTGCGTGTGTTGCAATGTATATATACACACACACGTTTATAATGTCGGTCGGCATGGCGCGCGGTGCGGGGTGTAGGAACGACGATGACGGGGCCGACATTGCTTCGGATGGTCTGTAGGGGAGAGGGAGTTTCTATCAATGTGTCGCTTGACTTTTTCCCAACCACATATGTTCTCATGAAAGTGTGTGTCGGCTGTGCGCACACACACATATATATGCACACAACTTGTATTATCGCTGATACGAGAGACACATTTGTGACTCTTAGCACACAGACACGTGGCATGCATGTGTAGAGGTTGCGCGCGCTCGTCGACGTCCCAACGCGAGGACGAAGACGACGTTGGCTCGTTCATTGGCGGGCGCCGCTTAGCCAATGCATCATACAGTAGCATAATAGTTTCTTTTTTTTTTCTTCAAAATATCTTCTCTCGCTATGAGACGCGCGCCAAAACGAACGATCTAGACGATGCACATGACGAACGAGATGCGCTTCGTAACGAATATCGTCGTGTAGATTCGCCATATCTCCGCCTTTGCATTTTCTTCTCGTTATTTTGATATCGTGTGGCCGCGCAGGTTTCCAAGCCACGCGTGTTTATCCACAAACACACGTACGTGTACCGTATGTATGCGTGGGGGGATCAGCTGTTGCGCGCGGGCCTTTTCGAACGCGTCGACCTCGACCCCTCCCCCCCCACCCCGCTAGCGCTTGCCAAGTAAATTCCACGAGCCCAGAACTGCCTTCCCGCGATGCATCGCAGCTATCCGTGAGGTTAGAATTCCGTTGGACTACGGTCAGTCCGAGGAAAATGGAGGGAAAAATAACCGCGCATGCGCATCAGCGCGCGCGTTTTATATGCGCGTGTGTAAGACGCAATAATGTTTTGCGTCGTAAAAGTTAGGTTAGAATCGTCGTCATTAGCCATCTTGGTTGCATATCAGCCGTCCCTGCTTTGCGGAGCTGCGCGTCGATGTACATAGTCCGCTTTTTTCGCTACTATGATATATGCGCCTACTCCGCTGAAAAATCTCGTATACACGCAACGTGTGTGCGTGTGTGCATGTTCAGCTGCAAGCAGTCGGTGGAGCGTACGCCTGACGATATATATATATATATATGCGTGTATAGAGCAACTCGCACAGCGGCGTCCATTGCCTACGTGTGTGTGTGTGGCATCCCCGCAAGAAACATGCAGCGTTGTAAGGTTCCCATATCGCAGAAATGAAGGTAGCGCGCGCGCCTTCAATGGCTCCCCATACAAAACGCAAAGCAAACTAAACCGCCTCGGTCAATTCCTTATTTTGGTGTGTGTGTGTGTGTGTGTGTGCGCGCGTGTGTGTGTGTGTGCGTGTGCGTGCGTGTATGGCCACTACTTCGAAAATGCACAGGGGCGGGATACGCGCACACGAAAAAATATTCCCTCTCACGTTCCCAGCGTCCCGTTGAGCCGTAACCTCGGTGCGTATATATATATATATATATATATATATATATATATATATATATATATATATATATATATATATATATATATATATATATATATATATATATATATATATATATATACATACACGTGTGTATTGTGTATGCATGTATGGAACTCGCGCGGTCACACACATACGCATACGCATACGTATACATTTTTAGTCCCCTCCGTTCAATAATCATTTGGTTGGCTACTCACCTGGCAATCTAGCCGTAAGCGTTGTTTGAGGTTAGATCGCTCATCGTCGGCGGGCGTCGCGAATGAGTATCCGAACTTGACAGTCGTAGAATTTACGTCGGCCGATGCTGAGTCGCGCAACGTTAAAAAAAAACGCAATATAACGAAAATACAGCGCGAGTATTGTCATATATACGCGTCGTGTGTTAATTTATCCGACGTAATTACATCGAAGGAAGGAAAAGAAAAAAAAACGTATTTTCTCGGATCGCGTTACGGGAAAGGAGAACATTGATGGGCATACGAAAGTTTCATAGGTATCTATATTTATATATCTGTATACACTTTTTGCGTTTTACGAAGAAGCTGATGAGACGATTGTTTTCATAACGTCGGTTTTTCGCGGTCCAACTACCCTCCTCGTTGAGGCATTGGAGTTTTTTAAATTTATCAATTTTTGCTATTTTTATTACGAAGCTCAGCATTATTGGGTAGTGAAAATATCGTGTGTGCTTCTCGCTCGTTTTGGCGGCCCGAAGCAACGGGTGGGAGGGAGCGAGAGACGCGAGCGCGCGCACGCAGTAGAGCGAGAAAGACGCTTGTTTCGCGTCCGGACAAATTGCGAGAACGTGAAAACGTGGATGAAACGTAAATGCGCGGATCGTTCGGAATATGGGGTGGGGGAGGAAATAGCGAATAACACTGATTTTTGGGAGTTATGGAACGATACGAGGGGCATTTGACATTTTTTAGGTTAGTTTGCACCAGTTATACGTAATACGCGTTACGACAGGTCCCTGGGAAAATAGCTTCGCTCGGAGAGCGAGAGAGAGAGAAATAGAGAATTGCACCGTCGCTGTTACGTGTCAGCTGTGTTCGTTTTTTGTATACGGTAGATCGAGGTTATCCTGCGGTGCTGCTGGTTTTCCTCGTACAAATGAAACGGTCGATCATGTGCGTGCGTGTGTGTGCGTGCGCGCGCATGCGCTTTATGAAACCGATCCAGCTTTCAGCATCAACTGGAAGGCTGATGGTGCGAGCTACTATTTCGTTCTCACAGATCACTCGACCTGCCTCTTTGCCTTTGCCTCTGCACGCACACACGTACACTGAAAAATACATATGAGCATAAAAAAACTTATTTATTCTCGCTTGTACACACGTATGAAAATTATCGTAATATCTCTTACGGACGCACGTTTCGTGTTCTCGACGCGCGCATATCCGTTTCCCGCCATTTTTCGATCTCCGTGCGTCAGTCGCAGTGGAACGAAAACTCTTGACGACTCTGTTGAATTTTTAAATAATATTGCTTCTGCGCTGCACTTTTATGATCATGTATCTATATTTTCACGTACACACACATAAAGCGTCCTACTTATCTGAAGCATCGAAATAATTTTAGAAAAACAGCTTAATAATTGGACAAATCCTGAGACACGAATGGATTCAAACGCGAAGTAAAATGGCAAGATGGCTTTTCTACTTAGCGGACGTTTTCAAGGTGATTTCAAGGTCATCAAAACAAATGAGAAACCTGTGTTTCTTATAGCAGCATCTTATTCTTCGTAATGAAATAACATGTTACTTTAGTCCGACATTTTTTTATACCGCCATTATTTTCAGTCATGTTTCATATATACATTTTTCTTCGACACACGAGAATTTTGTTTTGCACAAAATATGTGCAGTCTATCTAGTCACATACAAAATTGCTTCTCGTTGTTGAAGAAGAAAAAATAACGATTAAAAAAGTCCGAAAATAATGGCCGAATAAAAAAAATGGCGATTTGGCAAAGAACACAAAAATGGGCACTGTTACTCGAGATGCTTGTCTCAGTATCCGCACACTCTGTCTGTATTTCTTATCAATTATTCGTACAATTATTTATTCGCTAATTATCTACACAATTATTTACTCGCCGCATTTACTTATGTTTGGGAGTCACCATCATTTTGAACATCTTTTGTAATTTTTTACAAAAATGGCCATACAAAAAAAGATTTCGTCCAGAAGATACCTGTTTGTTGCACGTGGAATAAGACGACGCTTAAAAAAGAATAGTTGACCTCGAAATTACCTTGTTAACGTCGAGTAAATAAAAAAGAGTCACCTTGTTTTTTTACTCCCCGTTTGAATCTACTCGATACGTCTCTCGGCATTTTTTCATCCACGTTGCTGTTCTCAAATTATTCGATGTCTGAAAATAAATGGGACGGTGAAAACTCACGATGTTTGAAGTTTGCATCGTTCGAACGCAACGAAAATTCATTTTTACTTTTGTATCGGCCCATTTTCATTATCGTTCAAAAACAATTTTCCCATATTTAGGCTGAAGATATCTAACAAGGATCCCGAAGAGAGTTTAAGCCATTATGAAGGTCTGAAATTGCGGGAAAAAATCGTCTAGGGAACTTTTGTTGTGTTCCAACGATGCAAACTTCAAACGATGTTGAAGTTTGCATCGTTGGAACGCAACGAAACTTTTTCTTGATTTTTTCATTTCATTATTTTAATTACTGTTTAAAATCTTTTTTTGCAGCTTTTGGTTGCAAATTTAGAAACAGGATTTTCAGAATTGTTTCATGGACTTTCGTAGCCTAAATGGGACGAAAAAAATTGAAAATACGAAAAAATATATATATTTTCGTTGCATTCCAACGATGCAAACTTCAATACCATAACTTCAATGTAATGAAAACTCGCGCTTAGTGGGCAATCTTTTAAACACGCCATGCAATAGACTTTTCCGTCGTAAACCACCGCCTTTTTAGCTTGCCGCGCTTCAATTACCGTTCTGCAATTTTTTTTTGTATTTCAAGGTCATCCCAAGGTCATTATATTGTAGGTCATATTGTAGGTCATTTTTAGTTTTTTGTGCTCTACATTTGTGGCTAATACAAAAAGGGGATTTCGGTTAAAAAAAGTTGAGGTGACGTTGAAATTGGGCTGATACCTCCAGTTGGAAAAAAAATCCAAGGCTACCACGATGTGGATATTGACGTACCATGCAAATTTTGTCTCTGACTCTTTCGTCCAGAATCAATATTTATTTCGAATTTATTTAGAATCAGCCTTTATATATTAAGGGGTTAGTCTAACGTGACGACGAAAATTGGGATTATTAAAAAGAAAAAAGAGGAATGGGTGAGATTACTGATAAATAGTTTGATCATTTATTTTGTATGTACCTGAACAAAGTCATGTGCCGAATTTCATTTGAAAATATTATTACTTAAAAAAGTTATAAACAATGTCGTGAAGGACCTATTGAAGTTTGCATCGTTGGACTACAGCGGAATTATTGTTTGTTCTCCTATTGCCCATTTTTGTTGCCACATTTAGGCTACTACTATCCCCGAAATATTTTTCAAGATCCTTATCAAGGATTCATAACCTAAAAGTGCAAAATAAGAGTTTAGATTGTAAAGGAAATAATGACGTTGAAATTTGCATCGTTGGAATGCAACGAAAATTAATTTTTGTACAATTTCTCAATTTTTTAACTTCCTTGGGGTGTGAATATCGCCCAAGTGTTTCTACGTACTCTTATTTGAAATTAACGATCTCAATGTGCAAAAAAGCCTTCGGATAATGATGAAGACAGAGAAATGACAGATGGAGAGAAAATAGATATCGTTGCATTCCAACGATGCGAACTTCAACGTCAACAAATAAAGAGTTGGAAAAATAAATAAGGATTTTCGTTGCATTCCAATCCTGCAAACGTCAACATCACAACAACAAACACACGTTGAACTCTTCAATTTGAGTTGCCACAAGCGACGAACGAGTTTTTCCAAATTTTCACCGCAGCCCAACCCCTTAAAGTAATGCTTGCGTAAAAAATAGAATATCACCGTATATATTTATATATGCGATTCTCGGTCTCGTATTTTCTTCGCAAAAATGATATTCATTCGCCGAAACATAAGCAGGGTAAGCAAACCCATTCGAACAACTTCATTCGCTGCTTTTTTTTCTTTCTTTCTACCTACCTACCGAAGTAGCAATTATCGTTCATTCTTCATTGCTATTCGCTTGAAATTTTTGACCACGATGTCTCAAGAGGAAACGTGTATTTGTGTCCTTGATACAGTCTTTCACCTGAATAAGAAAAATATTTTACGTGTATGCAATTTCTGCATGATAGTGCATCCTCGGTTATAGGCTGAATGTTCACTTTATTCCAGGGCTTTTCGGCAATACGTATCGCAGGAAATTTGGCTACGTATTACTTTTTATTTGATGAGGTCGGGGACGATGTTTTTTTATCGGAAATATCGATTATTTTCATCAATTTAAGCATCACGATCGCGATTTTGCGATCGTCACAAAACTGCGAGTAATAAAACTAACGACCATTTAAATAATCTTATATACACACACCCACATACATAGCTATTAATATTACGATTAATTATTATTTTCCGTATTATTACTAATAGCAACAACAATAATAACAATAATCGTTGTTGTTGACGAAATATTACCAGCCTTTATCAAAATTTTAATTCGCTGAAATAATGAGTGAAAATAATAAAATTTTAATTAATAATTGAACGCAACGACGCCAATGATAATTATATGCATATATAATTATGATTACTATTGAAAACGCATTTATTTTTGTCAATCAATAAATGAATACAAAATAAATACTTTTCAAGAATAATCATATGCGATTATTATTGAAAGAGTATTTACTTTTGTCAATCACGAATTTCGTAGTGGCCAGGAAAGATTCTCCCTAGTCTTTAAGGAGAGGGATACTTTTAGGCGAAGAAAAAATGGCAGGTTTTCGTGTTTTTTTAGGGAAATATTTTTTTGCCATTTTTCAGACTTAGTTTTAATAATATTTTGGGCTGTAACACGATACTTTTTTCCTTCATCGTAATGATGCACTTTAAAACGAAAATATTGAATTTTCCGAAAAAAATAGCTACATTTCGCAAAAAATTACTTTTATTCAATTTTCAAAAACATTTAGGGTCAATTCTTGGAAAATAAGGTTAGAAAGATTTATACCGAATTTCGTAAAAATCGGTCGATTTGTTTTTTTAGCTATACGTCACGCTAGTTGTGAAAACGCCGTTTAGAAGACCGTGCCATACCGCCGCCAGTTTTAGAGGTCAATAAATAAAAAAATACTATGTAACAGCCCAAAAAGTAGTAATACAACATACCCTAAGTCTCAAAAATGGTGAAAAAGCTTCCCTTTTAAAGAAATCATGAAAATCAGCAAAAAAAACTCGTCTAAAGGTATCTCTCCCCTTTAAATCCGCAAATTATAATTAGCACGGTAATCTGGGTCCAGCGGTGGAAAAACTCGAACGGAGGCAAACACGCGCAAAAAAATATTCGCCGATGAAAAAAATAAACAAGCGTTTTTCTTTCGTTGATATGAATATACGGGTGCGAATTTCGGGGGGAAAAAACGTCTTTCTCTCAACTGCTGAGCGCAGATGACGTTGGAATTAAACGATTTTTTTGTTCACTTTTCATTTCTTTATTTTGATACTTACCAATGCATTCTTTTTTAACGAATTAGGGGCGCAAAATTCTCATAAGAATACGTGAAAACGTTTGGGTGATTTTCACAGGCCAACAAAATTCGAACAATTAAAAGGAATTGATTTTCGTTGCATTCTAAAGACGAAAAGTTAGAATCTCTCACTCTCTTTCTCCCTCGCTCTCTTACTGCCTCGGAGAGTCGTTAAAAAAATGAAGAAAATGAAGGCAAACCAACACCAATTCAATTACGCATAACTTGTCTCAATTTTAAAAGAAAAATGCATATCCAACGGTCCTCAAGCCCTGGAGGAAAAGTGAAAGCTGCTCGGTCGGTAAAAAAGAACCCCCTCGTACTTCTTCCGAGGAAATTGGCGTTTCGAGAAAAGAGTCTCATTTCGTTATACTTCTGATAGAGCGTGAAAAGCAGTTTGCATCGTTGAAATCCACCAAAAACGATTACAAAAAATAATTTCTCAACTTTTCGAAGCCCATTTCGGGTGTGAAAATTACCCAAACGTTTCTACGTATTCTTATTAGAAATCAGCGATGTCAATTTGCAAAAAATGGATGAATTATGGATAATGATAAAAATCAATAAATAAAAAATGAAGAGCAAAAAATGTTGCATTCCACTGATGCAAACTTTACGTCATAAAAAGCAAAGTCTTTCTGTTATTCCCCCAACTGTTAGCCGTTTCGAAGGGACGTGAAAAACCGATTTTCCGTCATCCTTCTCTTTCTCTCTCTGTTTCTCTTTCTCGCACTCGTATGTCTCACTTCGTCGAAAGCCCTCAGCATTTTTCCGCGAACGATGTAACTCACCGGGAGTCGATTCACCGCCTGCTCAATTGTCCACAATCGACAGTTCTCAACCGCCCCCCATTTTCGAGAACAATCACCGTATACCTGCCAACGGACGAATTTTTACAGCACCACCAGGCCCCGCGTCGCCCACCTGCGCCGCTGCCCTTTCCGACGATTTAGTACAAGCCGGCTTTATTTTCTATCGTTTACCTGCGAGTCGCCCAATTCTCGTTTTTCCCTCTTAACGAGACGGAAAACTTCTTTTCCGAGTATTTATTACAGCTGGGTATAATACGGGGAAATACGGCAGTGCGAACCTTCTAATAAACCCCGACAAGCTTGGAAGTCTTTCGGTCATTCCCGAGAAAGAGAGAAAGAGAGAGAAAGAAAAGCGAAGAATGCCTCGAGGTAGAAACCGTGCCGTAATTACAGCCGGTAACGTCGGTAGCCCCTTTATCCTCGGCCCACAATCGCGTACCGTACTTTGCACGGTCAGTTTTATAACCCTGCGCGAAACTGCACAAACCCGAGGAATTTCTGCCTTGCCAGTAGGCGGCGTGAGCGTCACAGCGAACAGGCGCGCCAATAATTGTGTGTGCGCGCGCGCGCGTGTGTGTGGAAAATATATAAAATTACACATATACGAGGTTTGTTAAAAAAATAAGGTGACTTTTTATTTTTCTCGAAAAACGTTTATTTATTCATCAACATTTGTTTTGTCGCCTTCAAAGTAATCCCCCTCAGATATAACACGCTTGTGCCAGCGCTTTTTCCAATCCTCGAAGCACTTCTGATATGCGCTTTTTGGAATGGCCTTGAGCTCTCCCAAGGATGCGGTCTTTATGTCCTCAATCGTGGCAAGTCTCCGTCCCTTTATGGGTCTTTTCAGTTTTGGGAACAGAAAAAAGTCCCAGTCCGGTGTGAATACGGTGGCTGAGGCATGATTACGGTGTTGTTATTGGCCAAAAAATCACGAACAAGCAACGATGTGTGAGCATTAAAACAAAATAAATACGCAACATGGCTGATAATGTCAACATATGTTGGGGACACGTGTACCAACATAACAAGAAAAATCGAAAATCTAATGTACGTAGCCCGCGGAATTTGAAGTCACCTTACTTTTTGAAAAAACCTCGTGTATATATATAAAGTTACGGTAATTATGCATATATATGTATATATATGCTATTATTTATTGATGATTTATATATATATTTATTATTTATATAATGCTATGGCTTTCGTGATACATACGTGATACATACAATAGGGCATTTTTAAATACTTCGACGTCGTTTTTCGAAAAGGTACTCAAACAGCTCACTTACTAAAATTGATAATATGATTATATATTGACATATACGAAATTGTGCATTGCAAGTTACGGGGGGCCTTTACGCGATGCAAGAATTGCAAATTTTCATGACTTTTTTCTAAAGGAAAGATTTCTCCACCATTTTTGAGACTAAGGGAATGTTTTATTACTACTTTGAGCTGTTACGTGGTATTTTTTAATTTTATTAATCTTTAAAAGTGGCCACGGTATGACACGATTTTCTAAACGAGTTGCGGCGGACGTTGTCAGACGGCGTGACACGTAGAGTCGGCCGGATTAATCTGAAAAAAAAAACCGACGAAGATTTTTCTCGCGGTAACACTCATACGTAGAATACGAACCGAGAAAAATTAAGAAATGTTGAACATCAGACGAAACGGTACGGTTTTAAACGGAGATTGAATTTTTCGAGAAAAAAATAGATAAATTTTGCAATTAACAGATACCTTTTTTTTTCACAACATTTAGCGTTATTTTTTAGACGATGAGGATAGAAAGTTTCATACCAAATTTCATCAGAATCGGTCGATTGGCTTTGAAAGCCAGTTTTGAAAAAGCCATTTATGTAAAAACGCCGTTTTTCAGGATCAATAAAAGAATACACCATGTAACAGTCATAAAACATATCTTAAGTCTCAAAAATGGAGAAGTCTGTCCTTTAAAAAAAGATCATAAAAATTAGCAATTCTTTCCCCTTAAAGGTATCGTCCCGCTTAGGGGGGGAGGGGGGGCTCGTGTGAAAGTCAATTTTCACAGTTATTATTGTATTCTTTAAAAAAAATGTATTTACTGAAGAATGCTTTTCCGAAGTTTTAAACTCCACATGAAGCCCTAAAAGTCCCTGAAGAGTCAGTAAAGTGATGGGCTTCAAACGGTACCGAGAGCAGGTACACGAGCGCGCGTGAATGCTTTACCTTTCGATTTCTTGAGCAAATGAGCTCGCTGGTTTGCCATTTGAACAAAAGCCGGCACTACCATCGATTATAAGCAATACTTTGTGCCTGTGTAACGGTAGTTTTTGAAATAGTAGCGTCCCTCAATAAACAGCTGAGAGGTAGCTTTCTGACAGTATATCGTTTTGTGCGGTCGTTAATTATCGTTGCTCAGTCGAATACATTTTTAAAATAAGTGCCAAACTTAGAAAGGATGAGTCTAATTATTGTCCCAACTGGCCTCCCGTTGATCTGAAATAAAGAAGTTTTTTTTTTTCTTAAAATAGATAATATTGGTTAAGATTTGACCGAGGTTTTTTTGTTATACAGTTTTAATCATTAAAAGAGGATTCTTTTTATTTCGATTTTCCGAGGAAAAATGACATTGATAATAACTAACGCAAAAAATATGCTAAGAAGAAAAACGTGGGTCGAGAATAAACTACCATTACGCTAAATAAGTGTACCAAATTTCAAGTCTATCCGTTCACTGGATGCCGAGAAATCGTGTACACCGTTTTGAATAACATAGTTTCGATAAAAACGCGTTTAAAACTTTACCAGTAGGTCTATCGCTGCGATCATAAATTTGCATCGTTGGAAGGCAACGAAAGTTTATTTTTCTTCTATTGTTCATATTTATTTCGCGCATTTAGAGTACGAAAGTCACCCAAAAGGTTTTATCCTCATTAGACATTCACGATCTTAATTTATTTGAAACGGTCTTATCCTCATTAGAGATCCATGATCTTAATTTATTTAGAAAAATTCTAGATCATGATAGAAATAGAGATAAGAAAATAAAAAGAAATGAACTATCGTTGTGTGAAATATGGAAATTAGAAACACAGCGGTTTGAAATTTCCTCTATAGAAATATGCTTCCGTTTATTCCATAATGTTGAATACAGGAATAAATAGACTGTTATGAAGACCATATACATTTGGGTGGCACGAATTTCAGTTCTATTCCTTTTTCCCTTTTCTCACAATCCAATTATCTTCTTTGAGGGAAAAACATTGTCGCGAAAGCTGCGAGCCGTCGAAAAATATTTAGAGGTCGCTCAAGCCGCTCAAAAATTCAAATTATTAAAAAATCGTTTTTTTCGTTCCACACCTCACCTATGAATTTTACGTTTTATAAGGTTTAAATTAACTTCGCGAAAGGTCTGGCAATGAATATTTAGTGGTCGCTCAAGAGCTTCGAAATTGCCAATGTTCGCAATTTTTTTACTCTCCTCGCTCATAAATTTGGCGCTTTGTAAAATTTTCAAAACAATTGATCCTTTTTTCCTTAGAAACAGATTTTTCACATTTACGTCACACTTATAACCCGATAAAACGACCTATAATTTTGTTTACGGACACGAGCTTTAAAGAATTATTTTATGAGAACAATGTTTATAATTCTTGGGTTAGACGTGTGAAATAAATTTGAAACATCTGTTTTTAAAGAAAAAGCGATTGATGGTTTCGAAAATTTTACGAAGCGTCATATTTATGAGTGAGAAGAGTGGAAAAAGATTTGCGAAAATCCAAAATTTCGAGGCTCTTGAGCGACCATTAAATATTCATTGGCCGGCTAGAGCTTTCGCGAGATGAATTAAAAAATTATAAAGCGTAAAATTCATGGGTGAGAAGTGAACGAAAAAAAATCGATTTTTTAAATGAAAATTTGAATTTTTGGGAGACTTGAGCGACCTCTAAATATTTTTTACCGCTCGCAACTTCCACGAAAACATTTTTTTCTTTAACGAAGATAATTGGACGGTGGAAAACGGGGAAAAAAATAAAGCTCAAATTTGTGCCCTCCTAATATATACATATATTCAATCAAGAGCTTTCTATTTCCCGAGTCGTATGATCCAAACGTATTTTCCACGAACTCGAAAAATCGTTACTGCAAAGAAACTGCAAGTTCGTTCGCCTTTTGCAATTCGCAGTTTTTTCCTATTCGTCGTGCGAAAAAGCTGATCTTTAAGAAGGTACGATCATTACTACGAATCCAACTTTTGAATTTGAAATTTTTATATGATTTTGACGAATACTTTTTGCGCCTATTGCCAAAATTTGAGCTATTACGACCGTTTAGTATTTTCGCAATAAAACTGCAATGTCGAGCACTTTGAGTTACCGAAGCACGTCGTCTTATGGAGACGGTCAACCGGAAGTGCGGTGATCGTGGTTTTTCTGCTCACGTATCCAACTAAACCCGTTGGAAAACTGAAACTCAATAGATTGGATATAATAGATATTGTAAAAAATAAGAAAATCAATCTTCGCCGTGTAGTTGAAGCAATGCATTAGAAGCAAGTTTCAATTTCCGGTTGAAAATGGTCAGAACGACGAAATAGCACTCACAGACTTAGCAACGTTGCGAGTGACAGCTGATGCGTTTGGCGAACATAAACCAGCTTTATTTTGAAATTAATTTGAATAGAAGCCGCCACAAAATATGCAAACAACAATTTATGGAGTTTTATCATTTATCTTTATCAATTATATTCTGCTTATCGTGTTAATTCCGCTGAGATAATTCAAGCCTATTTTGATAGGCTTGAATTTTATTACCTTAATATTATTACGAGATTACTACCGAGTCGTTGACAATCTAATTTTTCAGTTTTTATTTGTTCACGTGCAATAAATTCATCATTTACCACAACATTTGGCACACCATAATCGATAACACGAATAATCAACATAAGTAAACATAAATCAGTGCAGCTGTGGGTAAAATCAATTAAGACTCTTTTTTGACCCCGAGGAAGTGATCGTACCTCCTTAAGTTTGCATCGTTGAAACGCAACTAAAGTTAATTCTTTTTCCTTTGTGAAATTTCTTCTTGGCTGACTCGGGCTACGAACATCATTCGAACGTTTTTACGGATTTTTATTGCACATTCACGACCTCAAGTTGCAAAAAAAAGTTTCGAATAGTAATAAAAATGAAGAAATGAAAGGAAGAAAAAAATCGTTGTGTTCCAACGATGCAAACGTCACCGAAAAGAAGGAATAAGTATTTGCAGTGAGTTAGGTGTACTACGGGTAGTAGCCTCGCGGATTTTGATGTAACGCGTGTGCGAGCGCGGCGAGCGTTGGCGCGAAAAAAAAATATACGCGCGTGTGTGTGGGGTAGCCCACAGCCGGCTGCGACATCGTACATAAATTGCAATGTGGCAACGACCCTTTTATTCTTTGGACACCGTATAAATTATATTATTCCGTGCGCGACATCGACGCCACATGGCGGGCTCTTGGTCCGGGAACGAGGGACGCTTTGCGTCTGTCTCTCTCCGTGACTAACGGTCGTCGACTCGTGCTCCTCCGTCGCACTCTTTTTTAATGAAAAGTAACAGCGCGAAAGAGGAAACAAAAACGAGACTGTGCAAGGACGAGTACACGTGAATTTAGCATACGAGCGCGAAACAAACGTGTATCGACAAATTAGTCGCTCTTAAAATTCCCCAGAAAGCTCTATTTCATTTATTTATTATTTTGATCATACGAAATTCCCACGAACAATGCCGTACATTAGCAAGACCGAATATCAGCTTTTTCGACTAATCGAAACGTGGAATCTCCATGCCGCTCGGTTTTGTCTTGAAATATTGAAATAGCGCGCGTTCATCCGCGACACCCTGTACATTTCAACCGACTGTTACGCCACATGGCTTTGCGAGTAAAAAAGAATCGAGGATGCCTCAGGTAGGGCCCAGAACGAAGGGTTGCCGGCGATCCCTACTCGAGCATGCGACCCTACATCACGCGCGTCTATATCTCATACGGCCATTTTGTTTCCTTTTTTTGCCCCGAAACTTCCGGCGAATAGTCTAGGGACTAACAACAGAAAAACGTTTGTAATAAAATTTCACGAGACTTTGTTTCTTGAACCACGTAGTTTTTTTTCTGTTCTATTGCGATATTTTGAGAAATTAAGTCCCCTTTCTCTATCTCTCTCCGTCTCATGAAAATCGTGTGGCGTTCGTTTGTCCCGTTCGGTTATGCCGGCCCTGGGAATGTTCGCCCGCTTTGCCTCTGCCTCTCTCGCGTCTTATTGACCCGGACCCGGTTCTCTTCTCTCTCTCTCTCTCTTTCTCCGTCCCTCGCTCGCTCTCTTCGATTCGCCGCGTTACCTCGAACCTCCCGCTGGCGAGGCGCTCGCGACGACCAGCAGCAGGCCACATCTCACCACTACCACTACTCCCGTACCCCACCACGGCCTCTCTCTCTCTCTCTCTCGCTCCTCTCTCTCTCTCTCTTTCTCCTCAGTCCTCGCGCCTCTCGTCGGCCCCTGATCTGTCCCTCGCTTTCGTTCCTTCTTTCGCTCGCTCTATCTTCCATCTCGCTCCCTCGTTCTACGACTTTACCGTGCACAGAGGAGAGGTTGGGTGCGCGCGAGAGCCTTCGACGTATTTTCACTTGGTTTCCTCGCAAAATATCTCCCCCCCCTCGTTTTTTTTTCTTTTCATTATACCGCACCGCGTTCCTTTTTGTTCCTTCTCGCGTAGCAAAATAGAAGAAGAAAAA
>OX632357.1:26503883-26729199 GCA_951751655.1 Ophion costatus | reverse complement strand
TCACAGCATCATCAGGACATCGTTAGAAGCACCGCAGCCGCTACCCAACAATTGTTCTCGTACAAGATGGCCTCGAGCTTCCAAAATCCGGCAACGACGGGCGCACAGTCGAGTCCGGTATCGACGTCGTCGCCGGTTGGCTCGTGCATGCGAAGCGCCGCCGGCGGTGGATACGATTACAGGCTTGGCGTTGGTAGCGGCGGCGGCGGCGGCGGCGGTGGTGGAGGTGGAGGCGGCGGAGGAGGCACACCGAGTTCCGGTGGCGGCGCAACCGGCGGGGGAGGCACGGGTGGTAGCGGACCCGCTGGTGCACCACCCGGTGTACAATGGTGGTATCCCGGCTCGGTTATGGACGCCGGACAGAACAACCTTCATCAGCAGCAGATGCAACAACAGGGCCAACATCTATCGCCAATCACCTCGCAAACTTCTACGCCCCCCGTTATGTCGCCGGTACGTTGCAGGACGATCGCCAAAAAAAAAAACCAAAACGAGAGATAAGAAACAGGATTCGCGAGAATTATATATAGATATATATATATTCATATATTCGTACATGTAAGATAGAGAGGTACATCAGTGTGTGGGTGAGCGAACGGAGGGAGAGAGAGGGAGGGAGCTTCGCGCGACGCGGCCCCGAGAGAACCGACGCGGCGCTGCGACGCGCCACAACTCTCCATCTCACTCCCTCATTCCTACTCTTCCCGTTTATATCCTTCTCTCTCACTCACTCTCTCTTACTCTCCCCCGTGCGCTACTACCCAAGCGCCGTACAGCAGCGCGGCTGCGGCGATATCCGAAGCGACGCGGCCCGCCTGTGCCTCTCTCCTTTGCCTGCGTGGTCTCTCGCGGCGGGCTCCTGCTCGTGTGTGTGTACGTGCGTTGGCCTGTGCGCGCCATCTCTGCCTCTCTTCTCTGGGCCTGTGTCGTGTTCGTGTGCCTCTGTGTAGAGCCTGCCTGTGCCTGCTTGCCTCTGCCTGTGCCTGGCTTCTTCTCTCTTGCGCCCGCCCGACCCGTGTGTATACGTCCGAACCGACGACGGGGAAAACCGACCGCGCTTCTCGACCCTTTCGTTCCCGGGCATCTCTTCTTCGTCGTTGTATACCCGCGGCCGCGCTTCGCCTCTACCGTAGGGGCTCTCCTTTTACACTCGCTCGGCGCACTTTTATTGCCACACGCAGAAAGAGAGACAGAGAGAGAACCAAAGAGAGAGAGAGAGAGGCATACAAAAAATACACAAGTTTTTCTTTACCTCGGGGTGAATTTTTCCACAGCTCTCGTCACGCGTTCGAATCTTCCGAACAACCCCCTCGAAAATAAAACCCTCTCCCCCTGTAATCGCGGTAGTCTGCGCGACGAATTCTCAGTGATCGGGATTTGCTTTTTTTTATTCGGGTTTTTTCTATATCGATGCTTCAACAATCGAGCTTGTTTCTCGTACAAAAGTGCCGTTCGTAATATATTGCGTTGCGCCCGAGAGGCACACGCGCATACACACACGTACCCCAGCGCGCAACGAACACACGCAGAGACACTATCTGTCGCACTCTCTTGGCCGATACCCAGAGAGACGTGTGTACGCGCGCGAATCGTGCTCGGCAAACGAGGGAGAAAGACTCCGCTTAACGTTTTCCGAAGTTTTTCAGTGTGTATATATTATACACAGATATATATATTTATATTTCTAAATTTTTTTGCTTCGTACTTGCTTCGGGACATCGCGTTAGTCAGATCGCGCGCTCGCTTGACGAGAAACAGTGAAGAAAAAAACAAAACGCGCGAAGGTCGGTGCGTTGTGCTCGATACAGTGGGGTTTTTGCGTCTTTATTTTGGTTTCTTTTTCGATATCTCTTTTTTTCCTTCCAGTCGTAAGGACACGAAATATCGCGATTGAGAAAAAAACAAGTTAGTGATGGTGGTTGTGCTGTAGTTGAAAAATTTTACCGAGAAAGGGAGAGAGACGCAAAACCGCGCGTCGAGAGATCTTTCTCTTCACGCTCAAAGTTCTGTGTGTATATATATATATATCTCTTTCCCTGTCTCTCGCTCACTTGTACTCATTCTGTCTCTCTCTCTCCGTCGCGTTCTGTCGCTGTCTCTCTTTCTCTCTCCGTGCCGAGAGAAGCTCGATAGCTCGCGCGCCGTTCCCGTCACCGCTCTCGCCTTGCCCATGTCCGCCACGATCGTTTCGTTCTCTCGTATTCTCGTTCTGTCGGAGCTCTTAGCGGGCTTTTCTCCTCTCTCCTTTCGCTTCTATCTTTCCGATTCTTTCGACGCCGACTCTTGGCCCTCATCTCCTAGCCGTCTCACAGACCCACAAACATCTACGCATACCGGTTTTTCTCTTCTTTTTTTCACTTCGTCCTCTACTCTCTTTGCGAAAGTATATTTATAGTATTTTTTGTCCATATTTTTTCATTCGTCCCCTCTTCTTCTAAAAGTGCCCCCACCCCCAACATTACCTCGAGCCTTGCTCGTTCGAACGGCTCAACCGTTCGCAAAAAAAAACAATCAAACCAAAATTGTTGGGTCTTATCGCTAAATTCGCTTTAATGTTCAAACCCAGTTTACGCTTTCGCCATTTTGACTTGCAAAAAAGGTTTTCGAAGTAAGCCAAAACGCATCACCTATTATATCGTAATGACAACGAATCGAAGAGACTGAGAGAGGAAAGATAGTAGCGAAGGGGAGAGAGACGGAAAACTATACGAAAATAATATGGCTGCACGTGCGAAATTCCGAGCGGGCTAGGCTAAAGCGAAACGAACGAACGAATGCTATCGCTTGGGCGCCATTACGGCTTGTAGCAGCAGCACCGTCCAGGGCATATATATATATATATATATATATATATATATATATATATTTCCTGTACGGTGCTGCTGCTACGGGCAAATATATATATATTCGTACATACATACATGCACACAGGCATGGCCCGAGCGAGCCAGAGGCGGCTCGAAAGGCGTGTTGGCTGAAAGAGAGAGAGAAAGAGATACCGATACCCTCGCGCCGAGCTTCTCTCACAACCGTCCAGCTACGTTTCAACTAACGTACGATTTCATTTTTCTTTGCTATAGAAACGCGCAACAGACAAGATGGACAGCCATTTTATCACGGTATTAATCTCAAAATATTAATTATACTTACATACATATATATTTTAACACGCTGTAGTTCGTAACGGTTAGGCTGGTGATAGATATATTTTAATATACATGCATATATTTTTATACATATGTATAAAGAAGTTCAATTAAGGACTTGGTTTTTTCATTTTCAAAAAGATAACATTTTTACTTGATTTACAAAATTCTTTTTTACTCAAATTTTCTCCGCTTTTCATATATTTATTCATTTATTTAATTCTTTTGTGAACTTTTGTGTGCTCTCTGTGTGCCTTGGTGGTGGGCTGTCTTCTCGTATTCGCGTCTCTCTCTTGCCAACATAGCGCGCCACCGGCGTGGCCCCGCGCGCTATTGATTCTGGTTAAAGCCGGGTCGGCCTATGGATGGCGGCCGTGCGCTCTGTTCTCGCTTTTCGTGTACCCTCCCTCCCCCCCCCCCGAATCCGGGAAAATCCACTGGAAGCTTTGCCCCTCGTACCCTCTAAAATACTTTGGGCTTGTTTTCCTTCGCGAAAAAGACTTACAAAAATGAAAAAAAAGATGGCGGAAAGTGTTTTTTTTTGTATCGGACTGACGGTGGGGCTTGCCCTGCGAAAAGAACGAGCGAAAAACAACTCGAAAGCGCGTTTACGTTCGAATTCCTTCTTAGTGATTCGAGAAAACAGTAATACGCAAAGACACGCTCGAGTTATTCGATTGGGGGGCTCTCTTTGTTTTGTTCGGATCGATTCGAGACGTCCTCCCCTCCTCGTTGGTCGCGAAGCTTCCGATTATTCGTTTTGTCGTTTATTTATTTATTTCTCATCTCGTACACGCTCCAGTGCCTCGCACACAGATGGAAAGTACTCTTTTTTTCTTCGCCTCGCGAAAATCGTTTCGGGTCGACCCACCTGCTTGAGAGGAACTTGATTGTTACGTCCAGTTGACGTCGACGTTTCCATTGGCTCGTTTGACGAGAATAATATTAGTCGATGTATTGGAGTCTTGAAATGGCCGAAATTAGACGCTCGAGAGGACGTTGGCCGAACGAATGTTTCTTCGTATCCGGTTGTGAAAATAATTGATCGATCAGCAAAATCGTCGGTGTAGGACGTTTTGTCCGTCACGATGAGCTTATTTGGCGAATTTTCGACGATTCCATTCCGATCAAAGGTCGCTGTACGCCAGCCACGCGCATGTGTATATCTCTAGACAGAGCCGACGAGTCCCCGGTTTCAATTACATTAGGTCGTAACGTATCCGTACTGCCTTTTCTCAGTATCCCAATTTTTCCACTATTTGACTCGTGAGTAAAGTTCTCACTCTTTGCACGTTGATGATATCGTCGTCGTCGTCATATATAATCTACGGGTTCCCACGATCGTTTTACCTCTTCATATTCGCCATCGACGAAACGTAAACAATTCGAGATTCGTTTGTCGCACGCGTTCTTCGCGTACATCTCTGCCTACACGTATTTTCTACACGTCGCTACTATCGACAAACACGGGCAGGCAGCCTCGTATTGAGTCGGATTACGTTATTCTTTTTTTTTACTCAACTTTCTTTTTCGCTTTTGTGTACGATAAATTTGAGAAAATTAAAGCGAACCTTTCGTTGAACAAAGACATGTGAAATTAATAATATTCCTATTTTTGTTTCAATTCGCGATTGCGCGCAGCATCAGATACAGCAACTACCGCAGCAGCAAAATAATCTACAACAAAACAAAATGCCGAGAGGAAAGACAACAGACACGAAGCCCAGGGGGCGAATGACCGCTTACGCCTTCTTCGTTCAAACATGCCGCCAGGAGCACAAGAAGAAACATCCGGAGGAGAACATCGTCTTTCAGGAGTTCTCGAGAAAGTGCGCCATGAGGTGGAAGGTGAGTTGCGCTGCCTTTGATCGTCGCCATTGACATTTCGACGCCATACTCGGGCCTTTTTTTCTTTCTTATTCCTTTCGCCTTCCATTTGTTTTCTTCGACGCCTGCGCCTCTCGATGCTGGCACACGATCGCCGCGAAATATGCCCCGAACTCGCTATCGTGATATCAAACATTCGCGATTTATCGTTGCACGTTATGCGAATTATCCGTTGAACATTCGCGGTCCTGGTAAAAGCTCAGGACCGAGGTGACAAATCCTACGCGATGGCAATCCTCGCGTACTGCGTAGCGCGACAAACCACGTCGGGCTTCCGCAGGGCCTGAATCTCCCGGAAGGAGTCCAACCACACGGGTGCAAAGATGAAAAAAATGAATTTTCGCAAACTTGAAAAAAAAAAAAAATCGCAAACTTGAAGAAAAAAAATGATTTTTTGCGAAGATGAAAAAAATGATTTTATGCAAAGTTGAAAAAAATGATTTCGCAAACTTGAAGAAAAAAGATTTTTCGCGAACTTGAAGAAAAAAAATGAATTTTAGCAAACACGAAAAAAAAAAAATGATTTTCCACAAACTTAAAAGAAAATGAATTTCACCAAACTCGAGAAAAAAAATGATTTTTCGCAAACTTAAAAAAAATGAATTTTCGCAAATTTGAAAAAAATGTTTTTTCGCAAACTTGAAAAAAAAAGTGAATTTTTGCAAATTCGAAAAAATAAGCTTTTTTCAAACGTGAAAAATAATGATTTTGCTCAAACTTGATAAAAAAAAAAGTTTTCGCAAACATGAAAAAAATGATTTTTTGCAAATTTGAAAAAAAAATGAATTTTCGCAGACTTGAAAAAAAAAAAAAGAATTTTCGCAAATTTCGAGTTATCGCTTGTGTGTTTTTCGGAAATAAATGCTCCGAGACGGCCATGTCGGAATTTTTAAATGCTCAATGTCGGATTCGGATTCCGGATGAGCCTAACAAGTTCGGGACTTGAATCAATAACCCCTCGCTAGGTATATACATATATGCGCGTGGCTGTTACGCATATGGAAAACCGGGGAAGCTCAGAGAATTTCTATCCTTCTGGAATAACCAGGGAAAGACGGAGAAAGATTTTTCCAGACTTGGAAAATTAGAATGGAAATTACGTCTTGCAATAATTATGAAAAATGACACAGACTTGGAAAAAAACTGGAGTGTATAATAAATAAGCATTTTTGTATACCCTAATATCTATAGTATTCTTCATTATATACAAAAAAGTTATGTCAGTGGCAAACATTGAAAGTTTCAAGAACTAAAAACTAATTTAGTCTAAAGTTGTATACATTAGCATTGAATTTGTCGGTACGCAACCACACAATTATGATCGTAGATGAGTGTTTATATTAATGTTTTATTTATTGACACTGACACAAAAAATTCTGCTTATACAGAACAGATTCTGTATTAGCTTTTGATGTATTTTTAAACTTTACAGTGTTCGAATTATTTCTCGAATTTCATTTTTTTAAAAAGGTTTATCTTAATATTTAACATTTTACTATATTTGATCTTGAAAAATATCATGTTCTTCATTTGACCTGAACCCCCTGGAATATTTGCAAAACCTATATGGAAAAGTTGGAAAAGTCTGGGAATTCCCGAGTCAATAATGCGTAACAACCATGATGCAAAAGCTACGCCGAGGAAAGTCAGAGTCGAAAAAAATGAGTCACTTAATATTAAATGTTTTTATACCTATTTTTTTTACCTATTTTTATACCTTGCATACTCTTTTTAACGGTGTCTACATAAATGCCCCTTTTTATGCACCTCAACTATTTTACATCGATTTTCGTTCATTCTCATGATATCTTGCATTTCGTATATATTCAATGTTGACTATCGGCATATCTTGTTTTGAGCTCGGGTCTTAAATATTTTTGTAAACGATTTTTCGAGTATCGGGACAATGGGCTACTATAAAAAGCGCCTTCGAAGTCTTCAAAATGACTTTTCCCTGAATATCGTCAATGCAGAAGCGTCGAGCAAACGGTTCGAGTCCAAATGACGGTCCGCTAAGGTGTGGACGTTCGAATCCATGGAACGCACCGAGTTTTCTCAATGTTTTCTTTTTCTCATAATGCCAAAAATTCTTTTCTGCACATTTGCATTGTGGATGTCTAACAAGAATAATAAATAAAAAAAAAACGTTTTCGTGCTTTTCCCAGTCTAAATATGCGAAAGAAAACTCGTACGCTTCAAATTACATTTCCACTTCGTTCCAACGACGCGAACGCATCCTGTTCAGGTCCACCCATGTACAAGAATCTCCGGAAAAATTGACCTCATTGGCCTCGCGCGTCTCGGAATTCTCGTTCTCCCTCTTTTTTGCCTCGTCGTCAAACGCCAGGCGATCCAAGCGATCGTCAAGTTTCCAAGAAGTAAAAACACAAGAAAAAGCAAACAGTGCTGAAGTTTGCAACGAATATTCTTCTGTAATTTTTATTCCGTCATTTTTTAACCCTCTGAACTCTTTCTTTCCTCCTGACTTAGATTGTGGATACTTAAAAAAGACGTTGAAAAATGTTTCAATGATTTCTCTACTCAATACGAAAAAAAATGGGGCATTACGAGAAAAAAAAAATGTTATTCCGTTGCATCCCAACGATGGAAACTTCGCTACCGTCGATAGTTTGGGTAGGCCGAAAGGATCGTGGGTCTTAGGCATCCCGGACAATCGGGGGATATCCATCAATCGGTTGTTTCTTCACCTGCCGTGCACCACCTGCTGCCACGATCTCAGGCGCGTCCCCGTTGTAACCCCCGACAGGCGAAATCCTCGGCGAGGCTCGCCCCGTTGCGATCCGCGCGCGTTCATATGCAATCACTGACTTTTCCGATCGGAAAAAACCGTCGACGCGATTTTTCGCATATTTCGCGAATCTGCGTTGCGTTCTGCTTTTCTCGAATCGCCGAGAAGGCGCGCGCGGAGGAGCATTTCGTGATTTTCCACGTTGGCGGACCGGTGCATTCTGCAAACGAGTTTTTCGAACAATGAAAAAAAAAGCATAACTTTACGAAAAAAGAAGAAGAGAAAGAATGAAAAAAAGGACCTCGGGGTGGAGAGGAGAGAAAGAAAGTAGGTTATGCTCTCGCGCGGAAGAGGCGCGGCGTCAGTGATGGCCGCCAGCGGTAGCGAACACCAAGAGCGAGAAGACGAAAGAGTGAGAAAAAGAACGTACACGCTGGCGGGGGGGGGGGGGGGGGAGAGCGCAGGAGGGGCGCGAGGCAGAGAGGGAAAGGGCGAGAGGAGAGGAAGGACGGCGGTAGGGTGGGGATGGTGATTGCGCGCTGGTGTTGCTGCTCCGTTGTGGCTGCGCCTCGGAGTTGCTGCTCCTATCGACCAACCGCGCTACCAACCCTATGCCTTGCGCCCTTCTCTACCTCGTCGCCCCCTCGCGCCATTTCCGTGCTGTGGAGCCCACTCGTCCCTCGAATGTAACCACCGCCCTCTCTCTCTCTCTCGCTCTCTCGTTGCTTCGATGTTTCTCTTTTTCTCCGTCTCGCTGTCTCGCTCTCTTCCCTTCCGACCATTACTGATCCTCTCCATCTTGATTTTCCACGGACGCGCTCATATCCCTGGAACTTTTGTGCACTCTCTCCGTGTGTTCTCCGGGCGCCTACTCGTTTTCGCCGAAACTCATTTAAACGCCTTCCATCCTCCTGCCAAGTACGACGCAAAATCCACACCGTATAGTCCCGAGGTATTTTATTCAGACGCTTCACCGGCGACGCAAGGTTCGCTCTTCCTCCCGTATTACTCGGTCCCTTTTCTCGCCCGTTATTATCGACGAAGAGGGAATATTTTCCGTCGACGCGTTGTTTGCTTGCCGACGACGCGTGGCTTGTCCTTCCCGCTTTTCACTTTTGCGCCACGCGAATTTTTGTTTTTAGCCCCGCCGAATGCCCCCCCCCCCCACTCGCGATCGATCGAATACGAACAGTGTTGATGCTGCTGCCGTCTAGTTTTTTATCTTCCCTGTCTTTGCTATTTCGCTAATGCATACGTGTTCTCTGTCCATCTCTCTCGCTCGCTCGATCATCGCTACGCGCAGACAATGTCTGACAAGGAGAAGAAACGCTTCCACGAGATGGCCGAGAAGGACAAGAAGAGATACGACGCCGAAATGCAGAACTACACACCTCCGAAGGGAGAGAAAACAACCGGCCGAGGCAAGAAACGCAAACACATCAAGGATCCAAATGCACCCAAGAGATCATTGTGAGTATTTCACGTTTTGTTGGTACACTTTTTTTTCTCTTCATTTCTTGTCTCTCGGTCGTTGTGACTTGGATGATTCGTGGTTGTTCGGAACATATCCATGTAGAAGAGCATACGAGGCTCGGACAACTCGGCCTTCCGAGTCTTAGTTTCTTTCTTTTGTTTGGGTTCATTTATATATGTATGTATATGCGTATATGTATTTATATATATCGTCTCGGAACCATTTTCGCTCTGTCCTCTCGTTAATTTATTCTCCGTTCATCTCTCATGTTTCCCCCGTTTTTTTTGTTCTCTTTCATTTCGCCGATCAGGTCAGCTTTCTTCTGGTTCTGTAATGACGAGCGTGGCAAGGTCAAGATGCTGAATCCCGAATACGGAGTAGGTGATATCGCTAAAGAATTGGGCAAGAAGTGGTCGGACGCCGATCCCGAAACCAAATCCAAATACGAGGCTATGGCAGAAGAGGACAAAGCTCGATATGAAAGGGTACGTAATGCACACGATTTTTATTTCCCTCCTGTGCTCTTCAATCCCCGTTCCCCATCAGCTCTCCCGAGATCGTCCTTCAATTTCCTTGTACGCGCGGGTGCGAAAGATTACAGTTTGCTGGATGGGAGTATCGCACATGCCGATACGTCGTTTGACGCGAAAGTGCGCCTGTGTTGGTTTGTTTGAGACGAGCGAATCTCTGCCTTACACCTCTCACTTGAAATCCCGATCCAACGAGTTTCCTTCTACCTCTGTGTCTCACGAACGCGGCTATTGACGACGAAGAAATTGATGATTTTTGTGTTTGGTTTTTTGTTTCTTTTAAAGGAATCGACTGCATACAAGAAGAAAATGGCGAACGCAACGGGAGAAATTTTATGATCAGAATTTCGATTAATGAATCACTGAGCTGTAGCGCATTGCGGGGACTTTCACAAATAGAATTAGAGACGTACGAGTCGATTCTTTCTTTGTTTACTTTTTTTTCGAACGTTTTTTTTTCTTTCATTTTTCTTCTCGCTCGATTCCAAGTATCGCGACCATCGTGTTTGAAACGCCGTCGTAATCAACTCCGACCGCCTTAATTGTTGGAACATTGATGTTCTCTCGTTTTTCTTCGGTTTTCTTCTTCGTAAAGAAAATGACTGCGTACAAAATGAAAAAAAAGGAAAAGAAAAAGAAAAGGAAAGAAAGAGAAAGAAAGAAAGAAACGAAGGATGGGTCGCGAGGTGGGAGTGCGCCTGCATATACGGCTATAAAGCGAGACAGTGACGAGGACGCGGAAGAGGAGAATAATGCTGAGGAGAGGATATTGAACGGCGAACGCGCACGTCAAAATCTCACATGTCACCCCGTGTCCTTGACAAACAAACTGAAACAAACGAATCCCGAAAGCATTACCTCACCTACTGTACATACCATTGACCTTAGCGTGAGCGTACTTACACCACTAGGAGAAAACAAAATGAAAAGAGAGCAAAAAAAAAAGAAGTATGAAACAAATAATTAAACTAACCAGAATCCATGCTCCCTATCTTCCGCGACCCATCCTTCGACCGGCCGCTGACCTTCCTTCACCCCGTCCTCGAAACGCCCTCCCCGTGTTGCCCTCACTCGACGATCCTCCCCCCTCCCCCCGCCAACCACGGATTATTTACAATATCGATTAAAGAGGAAAACAAATACCAACAGCAACAAAAACAAGAACGGAAGAGAAATTACTACCCGCGGTTATGCTAATTATTTTAAAAGAAATTGTATGTATGAGTGATCGCGAGAGGAGATCGTGTGAGTGACATTTGTATTTTAACATATTGATAGTACACGTGTAAAGTGGCATAGGATAGAGAGAATGAGGAGAAGACGGTGTACTACTACTACTATAAACTACTATTAACTATTACACTATTACTACTACTACTTCTCACCTTCTACCGGGTGGATCGAGAAAACAAAATGAAGATGGAAGAGAAAAAACGAACGGAAGAAAGGAAAACAAAGAGATATAAAAAACGCCGGGGCTCAATCACTGACTTTGTGTCTCCGCTCGCAGTTTTACCCGAATCGAGAAAAAAGGAACAAGAAAAAAAGAACACACGCATACAGACACACAAACGCAAACATTTTCAGTTGATGTACACAAAAGAAGAGAGAAAGACGACACGAAGAAAGAGCAAAACGGTTAATAGTAACGTAAATAATTGCTGTACAAGTGACAAGTTAAAGATGCGATTATATTGCGAGAATAAGAAGGTGGACGAAGTTAGTTATAAACGAAGCACTGTTTTGTTGTCCCCCCTCCCCTTCTATCTTTCTCTCTTGAAAACACTTTCCACTCGGGATGATACATAAATATATGTATATATACATATATATTTTTTTCTCTCGAATTCATCAAGTTGAGTACACGAGCGCGCCGTTTAGCATCCAAGTAGCCGGCATATTGAAAGAGAGGATAGAAAAAGATGAGACGACATGCGTTTTTATGATTTAAAGAGGAAAAATAAAAAAAAATATAAACTTTTTGCACAGATATTGTTTAGCTGTAAAATCAGTCCCAAGACTGGTGGCGACCGGTGGGACTGCTGATCCCCTCCTTGCGAGTAATATTTTCGTAAGCATCGCGGAAGTCGCGATAAATTTTTCGTCCACCCCCTCCCCCCGCTCCGCCAAAGTTCTTTGTCGAGCCAACGAGTGTGCGTGTGTGGGTGTGTGATTGAGCCTCATGCGCGATTCCATCGATACAAAGGAAAAACAAAACATTAACTGTTCGCCAATTAAGGCAAGCAAGAAAGGAAGAAAGATGTACGGCTGGAAGATTTTTTTTTTTTTAATGGAGTGCTAGGAGCTCTGCGTCTCTCTTTCTCTCTCGCTCACTCTCTAAGCGAGGTGTGGAACGCGAATGGAATACATAGAGCGAACGAGGCACAATGACGGTTGACGTCGGGAGAAAAAAAAAACGAAATTACGGAAAACAAACGTAAGCCCGAATTTAATCATGTTTGTACGGGAGACGAAAATTTGTAGTCCCCTGCTACGTTGGCTAGATGAGAATTTAGTATGGAAAAGAGGCAGAAGAAGATGATGAAGAGGAGGGAAAAGAGGAAAAAAGCTGTCGCGTCGCGACTTTCAAAAAAAGGTGTGTTTTAGAATGCAAGAATATTCTAAGGAGAGAAAGCACGCGTGTGTGAGTGAGTGCGTGTGTGTGTGTCGCGATCGACGTACGTCATTCATTTCGTAAAGCAATTGTCTATCGCTAGCTTACGGAAGTGGTCCCCGCCCTCGTCATTGTTCATCCTCCGTCTTCGACATTAAATTTCGTCAATAAAAATGAATACTTTGAAAAATCCAACAAATTTGAATCGCAACGGCAAGAACGGAACAAAAAAAAAAACACCACGAAGAAAAAGAAGTACACGCGCTGATGATCCTCTTGGTCGTTTCCTCTTCGTTTTCGCTCGGTTTTTGGCGTCTTCGTCGGTTTTTTTTCTCGGGTGGTCGTTGTCCTCGATCGCCGCCGCAAATGACGGCAGACAAAAATCGCTACCTGGACGAGCCGTTTTGCCGCACAGCGCAGTCTGTATTATAATAAATTATTGTGCTATCTTGTAATATCAACATTCTTAGGTTGTAGCGATGTACAGATTTCTAATTGTCGAGCGAGATTCAAATCGTCGGATTTGATTCGTGTGGAAATAAGAAGAAATAATTGGATACGCGTGTTTCAATGATTCTTATCTTTCGAGAGATCGCGCGACAGACGATCGAAGAAGAATCGCAAGGCGATGAGAGCAGCACGGAAGAGAGTGGGAAATGCTCTTTCCATGTCTAGACTCGCGGGTGGAAAATAGGCTGCTTCTATATGGCTGTACGATTTGGCTCAGACAGCTCGGGTAAGCACTTCCGGACTGACGATCATCGATCGCTTCCGGCGGAAAACAAAAAAAGTATTTTGGTGGCCACTTGTAGAACGTTAAGCACTCTCTCTCTCCGATCACTTATTCGTCTTGCTCCGTGCTGCACCACTGTCGCGTTTTTTAGTCCTCCACAACCCTTATACGGTTACATGCGAGATCGTGAAAAAAAAATCAAATAAAATGAAAAAACAACGCGAAAACTGTGTAAAATATGAAAATTGTAATATTTTAATACTGATTTGCAGGTGTGCATAATAATAAACGTATAGCTGGTGTATTTATCGACAAGTGAGGAAAAACATTGTACCGAAGCTGAGCAGACTCGTTGGATATTGCAACGATGCAATGGAAAAAGGATACAAACGAGATTGAAGAAAAATAATAATCACAAATTATATAATAAAGCGATCCGAAAATTGGAAAATCGTGAACGGAAGTTTCCTGCGTTATAATTAGGAAATCGATGTAGTTGTAAAAGATAAAGGGAGAAGAAGAAAAAGGAAAACAAAATGTTTCATTTGTATATCTCTTAGGGATTAAATAAACTTTTCGAAAAAAAAGACGCAAGAGTTGAATCAACCGAGAGCCAAACTTGGATACGTGACAATCAATTGCGTATGCAGAACTACAACTTCCCCGTTGGCTTCGAGGCAACGGATATCGTGTGAATGAAATCTTGACAAGGTTCTCGTTCTTCGTTTTCTATATTTTCCGAAGTATCGCGCACCAATTGCCCTGATCGTAATACATTCTTTCCACCGTAGCGTTCGATAGCCCTGAACACAATTTGGCCAGCTCGTTTTCCCCAAACACGTGATAAAAGCGCAAAAAATTGCCGCCCCCTCGCATCTTCCACGGCACGAGGAGGTCGCTGTGATTGAAGTTCGTGCGATTTTCGTGAATCGGCAAACTCAGTCCCGTTCCCGTTATCGTACGACTTTCCGTATTTTGGCGCTCAGTCGAGGTTTTTTTCTTTTGCGGATTCAGATACGTCGAGTCGACCGAATCTTTGTTCTGCTCCTTCGCCCAGACGTAAATCAAGCACCGCCCGTCACGTCTCAGTACGCGGACCATTTCCGCGATCGCTCGTTTTCTTCGCTCCTCCGTTGATAAGTGGTGTATCACGGCTATGCTTATTATCGCGTCAACGGCGTTGCTCGAGAACGGAAGCGCGAGACAGTCGCACTGGAATACTTCGAAGCCTCGTTTTCGACATATCCCCGCCAGTCCGGAACTTCGATCGCAGCCGATCTGTGGAACAATCGCGATCGGTCGTTACGAAAATTACACAAACTGGTCGCTTTTCGACTGTACTCTGGGCGCAAGATTTTTATGAAAATACGTCTTTGCATAATGTACCTCACGCGAATGCATTTTCGGAAAGAATTTATTGAAATGTGTAGATGGTGGAAGGAACTTTCTACCAACTTCTACAAGCTACATCTAGGAACTTCTACCACGGAAAAAACACCTTTAAGGAGGTTGTAGCGTTAACCACAATTAAGAATTAATTTGAAAAATATATATGTTATTTTATAGACTATACTGAGTCTTTACAAATCTTTTGAAGTTTTCTCACTGACAAAACACCAAAGATAAAAAATCGTTTAATGTATGTAATTTTACATGCGGTTAGATGGACAAGACGTTTACGCTACGGGCGATGTAGCTTTTTTCTCTCACTATTTTGCACCAAGATGAACCATTTCTAACAACGGATTAACGCAAACTAAACCTTTGTAAACATGTAGAAAAAAACGTCATCTCGCCCATCGTAAAACATATTAATATTCAACATTGAATCATTAATAGTACAGTCGTGCTGTATGTTGGATTCGGAGAGAAAGAGAAGGTCAGTTTTTTTATAGGTGATTTTGTAGGTGCCGCGGGTGCTAAAGCCAAGATTGCCTAAAAATCGGGGTGTAGGGTTTTTTTTGGGGGATGGGGGTAGATTCATGCCAAAGTACAACCTCTACGCGGACGTTGGCATGAGACATGATGTTCAGAAAAATCCGGGCTTTATTTTTGTCTAGAGCGCCGCAGTCGTGGGAGATCATATTGGGGGTGAAAAAGTGGGGTAAAATTTTGAAAAATCAGTTTAAATTCAACAACTTTTTAGGAAAAATGCACACAATTTTTGTTCAAATGGGAAAGTTGTAGCATAAAAATGATTCATATATAAAAAAAAATGGTTTGTTGAATAACTCAAAAACAATCGATTTTTCGGGTATAGTTTAAACGTACGAAATGTAGAGAATAACTTTTTCTATATCTTCGTTTCTATGGACCATCCTTGAATTTCGCTTTTTCCGACCCCTCTCGGGGGTTGCAAATTCTAAATGAAATTATGGAAAACCTATTGACCGTATGAATTCGCCGCCGTGGAAAGATTTGTAGCTTGAACTCTCAGCTACATTCTTGTCCATAGCGATAAACCCGTATCTCTTTATTTTCAATTTTAATAAGCGGGGTAAACATACAAAATTCAGTTCATTGAGAATAACTGTTCAGGAAATTTTTTTCTTGAACTCTATTTAAATGAAAAAGTCGTAGCTCTCAAAAATACGCGTCGATTGGGTATAAAGTCATTCCTCGATTCCAAAAGTAACCCCCCCCCCCCCCCCCCCCATAAAAAATTACGAAATACGCTGAGAATGTTGTTTTCGTGATTATTAAAAAACGGTTGATTCTACGGGTGTAAATTGAATGTACGCAATGTACTGATTAATAGTCCCTAAATTTTCGTTCATATACAGAACCTTGGAACTTTACCATGTTTTCATCCCATCACGAAAATAAAAATATTTTAATCTTTTGCCGGAAAAGTTTCGAGTGTACAAAATCTTTCATTGGAGATAATTTGTTCATTGGACATTCCGCTTCAATTTTATTCATAAACTCAATCCCGTGAGGTTGATCCTTGGGGGTGAAAAATGAGGGTAAACAATTTTTGATACAGTTTTTTCGAGAATTCTCTTCTCCACGTCATTTTACGTATTTCGTCTAAATGTAAATCTTGTTGCCATAAAAAATACGCGTAGAACGAGTATTATATCAAGCCTCATTCCCAATATCAACACCCTTGAAAAAGTTAATGAATAACGGTTACATTATCGACATTCAATGCCGTAAAATCCAGTCATTCAATTCTCCAACGCTACAAACTATCCTTGAAATACATTTATCATCCTGTGAAATGTTAAGGGGTTACGTGGGTATGAACATTTAACAAAATCCATTAAAACATTTTTTTTATCTGATAGTACAATATGTCTAGAATATTCTCCCAAAGATTTAAGTCAATCGGAGTCAAAGTCTAGGAGGAGAAAGAGAGAGAGAGCCTTTGGGAATTCCCCCCGTTGGGAAAGACCGACCGGGAGCGACGCAGCTATATCGCATTTTTTCTTTTGCTATTAGATACTTATCGACTAGCAAAAAAATGGTTTTTCAATTTCCGACAAAGCGGTTATGAGTTATTCTGACTACCACGAGGACACTTTTTTTAGTGGTCTCCGGAAACCGATCCCACTGGCTGAACTTCCCAAATTTTTGAATGAACATTTTTAAAAATATTAATGAAATGTTGCTCTGTTAGGTGCTTAACATTTTGAATAAAATGATTTATATATTGTGTTAAAAAAATTCATTAATTGTTTCCATGGGGTTGTTATTGGGGATGAGGGTTAATATAATATTGATTTTACGCGTATTTTTGGGGGCAACAAATTTTGAATGTAGACGAAATTCGTAAGTTGACCTGGCGAAGAGACATTTCGAAAAACTGTACAATACATTGTTCACCCTGAGTTTTCATCCCCAAGGGTCACTCAGACGGAGTTGAGTCTAAGAATAAAATGAAAGCTGAATGTTCAAGGAAAAAATTATGCCCAATGAAAAATAGCGTACAGTCAAAGCTTTGTCGGTAAAAGACGAAAAAAATGTATTTTCGTTAAGGGATGAAAACATGGTAAAATTCGAGGGTTGTTTATACGAACGAAAACGTAGAGAATATTAATTCCTACATTTCGTAGATTCACGCTGCATCCGTAGAATCAACCGTTTTTGAATAATCACGAAAACAAAGTTTTCAGAGTATTTCGTCATTTGATATGGGAGAGTTACTTTTAGAGCTAAGGGATGATTCTATACCCAATCGACGCGAATTTTTGGGAGCTACAGCTTTTTTCATTTGAATGGAGTTCGAAAAAACATTCCCGAAGAGTAATTCTCAAAAAACTGATTTCTAGTACGTGCCCCCCACTTTTGAAAACCGAAAATACAGAGATACAAGTTTAGCACTGTGGACAAGAATGTAGGTGAGAGTTCAAGCAACACATCTTTGGCGAGCGGCGAGTTCGTACGGTCAATAGTTTTCCCAGAATTTCATTTTGAATTTTCAACCCCCGAGAGTGGTCCATAAAAAAGAAAATACAGACAAAATTATTCTCTACATTTCGTACGTTTAAACTATACCCGAAAAAACTATTGTTTTTGAGTTATTCAATAAACATTTTTTTTTATATATCAACAATTTTTTTGGGTGTGAAGATATTATCGGAGAAAGATGATCAGATGCTCGAGCGACGCGTCTTTTCAAGGGCTACAACGTTCTCATTTGAACAAAAGTTTTATTCATTTTTCCTATGTAGTTATTGAATTAAATCTGATTTTTCAAAATCTCACCCCACTTTTTCACTCCAAAAATGAACTTCCTCGACTTCGGCGCTGTGGACAAAAATGAAGCCCCAATTTCTCTGAACATTTTGTTTCATGGCGCCGACCACGTAGGGGGTGTAGATTGACAGCAACCCCCCTTCATCCCTTAAAAATCACCCTACACCCCGATTTTCAGGAACTTCACTTGGCTTTAGCATCCGCGGCACCTACCGCAGAATCACCTGTCGAAAAACTCCTAATTTTTCCGATTACGTGGTTTTTTGACGACAGCACGACTGTACTACAAGGTTTAATGAAAGATTACGAATGTGGCTCAATGTCCGTGAAGTTGCCGTATTTCGGCAATACTCAATTTTAATTAATGGTGATAATAAATAATCGCTTGATATAAATGTAAATAGGCTTGATTATAAATTACTCAAAATTTCATACTGAGTTATAATAATCATCGATAACGTTATACTTTTTCAAGTTGGTCGTTATCGAAAAGTTTTTCTTATTTACACAATAAAAATATAAAGATGTATCATTTTGGCCTTTAATGATATATTTTATAAAAAATTAGCATCTACAGAATAAAACTATACCCCGTATGACTTTTTCTGAGCTTCATTGGAAGAAAAATTCATAAAACGTCTTCTGATTCAACTGGACTGGTCCAACCTCCTTAAGGGTCGCTACCACCCCGTAAACTGCAGCATGTCAAGTGCTGATTTTGCAGTTCCACCCACAAGCAAAAATCTTCTAATGGAAAACGATCAGAAATCTACTATGGGTACATTCTGGAAAACAAAAATGAAGGGATGCTCGACCTCTTCATATTCCTTTCTCTCACCGCACATTTAGAATGGGTGCATTAAATTGAACGTTACGGGTGACACTTCGAAGAGGGGATAAAATTAAAGTTTCCCTATTTTTGCAATATTGCCGAACAGGAGGCTCAATCCCTCATAACTCAACAACGTAAAAATGTAAACATATGTAACTTTATGGTAGGTTTTGTGACAGCTTTTATCGATATTTTGTCGTAACATTCCTTTGTGATGCATGGAAAGCTTCGAAGCAGTTGTTTTGCTTGTGTAAGCTAACGCCCTCTAGTTTGCACGGATCGTACGAAATAATGAATAAGTAATATAATCGTTGCTTTCTATCGATGAGTATAACAAATTATTAAAACATTTATTTAAAAACACAACTTAATAAACCGCATACTTTTTTTTATGAAATAACATTTTGCACTAATCTTGGTATTATTGCGTACAGGGACAGAATCATCTCGGTACATGGTACGAGATCCTAAAAACTAGTATGTCTACCAACATGTTGGTACGTCAGACATCCCTGCTCAGGAGGCTCCGAGAAGTGAAAGATGTAGAAATTATCCCTACTTTCGTTACGTACAGGGATTCACGAAAAAATAATTTACCTTAACGATATCTGCCCTGCTGGCGAGGTATTTTCCGTTCCCACATCCAACATCCAGCAGCAAGCCTCCCCGCTGTATCGAGTCGATGAATTTCGCCACATTGGGCCATTGCTTGTGTCGAGTTTCGTCGAAGTGGCTTGATATTTGTTCGTACACCTAAAGGCGGTGAAAATTTTCATTTTTTGTCAGGAGCCAGAACGAACGGGAAAATTAATCATGTGACGTTTGCTTGGACTTTACCTCGTGAACGTACGAAGTCTCCAATCCCGGTGCTACGGAATTCCCGATATTTCGTTCGCAACGATTTTCCTTTGTGTCGCAGTACTCGTCGTAGTAACACGGACAATTCCCGGAGCGAACTTTTCGAAAAGTGAAGGAAGTTCTGGTGCCTCGTTCGCGTATGGTCGGGCCAGTGCTCGTGCCGACGATGTCGCTGCGCCGAGGACATATTCCGTGGGACCAGGCGTACCTCGATTCCCCGGACATTATCAGCAGTGAGCGCGGTGGCAATGGAAGATGTATCTTATTTTCGCCTCGTTTGAAATCCATGACGCAGGCCGACTGCAGCGACAGAGAAAGTATCGGATCCTCGAAAACGCTGTGCGTGTCGATGTGCGGTGGAATTCCTGAAGAATAAAATAACGTAACGGAGTTGCCGTGCTACAATAATGTGAAAAAGTATTCCTCATAACATACGGTGAAATACAGGGTGTTCGACGCATAGACCGACATCATTTTTTGGGGGATTCGGCGTTTTGGTCGTTTTTCTCACCCTTAAACCCTATGTCCTAAGTTTCATGGTAATTGAGATATGATTTTTTTCAAGTACCCGAAATTTCGCCTTCAAATCGTCATAACTGTCTTCTTTGTGGTTGTGATAGCACGAAACCGCTTTTGTTGTATTCTGCAATTTATGTTTATTATAAATAAATCATTATTTGATACAGTCGGTTTCAAGAAAATTACTCATGAGCTTCTAAAGTCGTAAAAATGCGTAAACGTATGAATATGTCGAATTCATTATAAAAAAAACTAAAAGCTATGTTGAACTTAGCTTTGTTTTAAAAAGTGCTCTATCTTATACCCTTTCCAACTGTATGCTACATGTCATATAAATAATTCATAATGTGGCCAAAATAAAGAGAATAAGTTTGTTTTTCAATGAATTTAGAAGTTGAATTTTTTCATGCATTTACACTTTTTTTAAGACTAGAAGCTGAAGAGTCATTTTCTTGAAAGCAATTGTACCAAATAATGATTTATTTATAATAAACATGCATTGCAGAATACGATAAAAGTTATTTCGTGCTATGACAACCACAAACAAAACGTTATGACTATTTAAAGGCGACATTTCGGGTACTTAAAAAACCATACCTCAATTACCATGACACTGTAGTTTAGTCTTAACCGATGTTTTCCTTGTTAACATGTTTTTTATTGGTTATTAACTATAACGGTGGCATTTTTCCTCGAAAAACCGAAAAAGAATTCAACATTTTTTTAATGATTGAAACAAAATAGAAGTTCGCACAACTCTTTGCCGATATCATCTATTTCAAGAAAAAACTCGTTTATTGTTTTGTTTCGGATAAACAAGATTGCCAAAATCAAATACACCTTTGACCTCCTCACGTTCCAAGTTCCTTCACGAGATTGTTTATAACTTTTTCAATCATTAATGGTTTTTTCAATGAAGTTTGATGAACAACTTTGTCAAGGGGGGAGGTAGATATAGCGAAGAAAAAATTTGCTGATTTTTGTGATTTTTTGTAAAAGGAAAGATTTCTTCACCATTTCTGAGACTACGGGATGATTTATTACTACTTTTGGCTGCTAAATGGTGTTTTTATTATTAACCTCTCAATATGGCGGAGGTATATGGCACGGCCATCTAAACTGCATTTTCAAAACTAGCGTGACAAATAACTAAAAAACTCATCGACCGATTGTGATGAAATTTGGTATAAATCTTTCTAACCTTAGTGTCTAAAGCATGATTCGAAATGTTTTTGAAAAAAAAAGTATTCATTCACTGCAAAAATGTAGCCATTTTTTTCGGAAAATTCAATATTTTGTTTCAAAGTATACCATTTCGTCGGATTTTAACATTTCTCACTTTTTCGTCCTTCATATTCTCCGTATGAGTGTTAATGAAAAAAAAATCTTCCTTAGTTTTTCCCAAATTAATTCCGCTGTCTGACAACATCCGCAGCAACCAGTTTAGAAGACCGTACCATACCGCCGCCATTTTAAGGAACAATCAATTTAAAAAAAAATTCCATGTCCTAGTCAAAAGTGGTGATAAAACATATCCTAAGTCTCAAAAAAGGTAGAAAATCATGAAAATCAGCAAATGTATCCTCCCCTATATGTATCTCCCCCCTTAAAGTATAAAAAAATGAAAATACCAACGATTTTTCAATCATGTTACTTATTCCTTCAAAATTAATGTTTTTTAATAACCCAAATAACGCAATTACACTGTTTCGAATCGTCACAGTAGTCTTACCCCTTAATCTTTTTCGCGATAATTTTTTGGAAACAAAACAGTCAATAATTGCGTTTTTTTAATACCTCAAGTGGAGTCTTATGCCATCTGGCACTTTTTTATATAAAAATATGTCGACGCAGTTACTCGTAATATTAAAATAATGTGAAAAGGGCAATATGTGAGGTAGCTGACTGATATCAAATATCTCGAGTTCAAAAGGGTAAAGCTCGTGGAAACTTTACAAACATTTCAACCTTACAGTTCTTTTCCACCCATTAGAAATTTTGATAAATTCTGTCGACAGGGACACTCGCGCGAGAACTATCATGAAGAAATTTTAAGAGCTTCAAACTGAGAGCCCGAACAAACTTTATAATGGTTTCCATGTGGTTCCCGAAGATTGTGATATCAAGCAATAATCATCGAGATTAATAACGTACAACAAACCGGAGACGAACAAAATTATTATTAGATTAATCGTTCGTAGAAACAACTCTAGCGTGACACCCTAAAGTAGTTTTACCAAATTCAAGGCCTCGATGTAACGCTTACTCGCACCCGGACTGTATCCAAATTTACATAAATATTCAAGTGATATATCAAGTTGGACGAACCTTGCCCGGGTGAGTAACGATTTATCGTCAACTGATCGTACACAAATTTGCCACAGCCGTGCTTTTCGAAAAGCTTTTGGAGAAAATGGTATTCCTTTGGTATAGGATCAATGGGATCGTCCGGATCCACTTTGTTCGTGTCGTAACGAAACTCGTATCCGTAATGCTTCACTTTCCGGTATTTCAGCTCCGGCAACGATTTCTCTGGGAGCACACACAGTCGAGAGATTCAACGATGTCTTTTCATTAACGCATTGGGCAGAAATTACAAAGACAAGAGTGAAAGAAATTAAAGCATTTATTTTTACCATTCTCGTCCCAATTGATGCTTTGCAAAAGCATCGCTTCTTCTTCGGGTGTTACAAAATCCTCCACCAGCTTGAGCCCAGGAGGAAGGTTCGCAACCCCGGCAGGACTTTCTTCCTCTGATGCAGGTACTGCAGAAATTTCATGAATACACGTTTCAAACTGTATTGTGGAGAAACAAAATGAGTTCGCCTACACTGGAATGTATAGAAGGCTACGAAGGAGCCTCGTGTACTTTGTACACGTACTTGTGAGTAGGGAATTAAGGGGGTCGGCGTGAGCTTAAAATGCGAAAAATACGATTTTTTTATTACTTACTTTTACAGCCTAGAGTTTTAACTTCAATTTGCAACAAAGATTTGCGAAAAATCCAAATATTCATAGAAGTTATGATGATTTATGTGACAGGTTGAATCGCTCTTTGTGTTACTGCGAACTTACTGTGTTACTCAAAACGATGTCTTATGAAACAGTGTAGCAGAATTAATAACTATTTCTATCATACGACCCGATGATTTTACAAGATGTTTATCAATTTGTTCATAACAAATGGTTAAATTTGATTTTTTTTGCGTCGAAAATGGAACTTTACAACTGAGAGAATTTAGTCTCCATACTTTGTTTTTATTTGTATGCTTTACTAATGAGTTGGACTACTGTGAAAATGACAATCACTTTTTCGCCGCGTGAGGCAACTCAAATTGAAGACAAAAGTCCAACATATGGTGCAGGAATCGCAGACGAAGGTAAACTTATGATTACAAGGATGGAACTGCTAGTAAAACTTTGAACGTGTTTTTCTCGAAATTATGTTTTCGAAAATGGTATACACGATTTCTAGACATTTGATGAACGAATTGACTTGACGTTTGATACACTTATGTAGTGTAATAGCAATTTAGTCTGGACCAACGTGTTTCTTAACATTTTTTTCATTAGTTATTAACAGCCATTTTTCCTCAAATTGAAAAAAAATCAACTTTTGTTTTTGCTGATTGAAACATGACAACTAAAGCACAGCCAATATTATCGATTATAAGAAAAAAATTGTTTCTTTTTGTTTCAGATCAACCGGATGGCGGTAATGAAGTACCCCATTGAACCTCCATGTGTATAGGTCCATCACGAGATGGCGTATGACTTTGTGAAATTTGGTACACAACTTTGTCAATGTACATACAAATAAATGTCAAAATGATTTTTCAATCATTTGATTTATTCCTTCGTAATTCATTTTTTTAAGAAAATGTTGATTGTTGGGTCGTCACAGTAGCCTAACCCCTCAATTCATTTGTACGTGTGACTTTTTTTTCTTTAGATTGTTTAATTCAATTGCTCAACACCTGTTCATTCATTTGTTGAATTTGTTGACGATTTTAATGTTAATTTCCTCAATCTAAAGAACGAAAGTTTGCAAAATGGGAAATTGACTCACTTATTTCTACAAACGACAAGTACAGTGGAGTCTTTGCGCCGTCGAGCTTGGTGCGTCCGTGTACTTTCTCATAAAATCCAAGGGCATCGTTTTTGGATCCGCACTTGACGAAGCAATATGATTTTCCAGGTGGCATTACAACTCTGTAATCCGTGAGAATTTCTTGTGCGATGCCGTCCAAAGTTTCTCTGCAAAGTCCTGTCACCAGGCCAGCATTGCAAACGACGATGTTCTAGAACGATAAACGCATGCCTCATTTTTCGCGGTTTCGTATTTTAATGGAAATTTATGCCCAGACGGGTCCGAATAATTATGAAGGGAAAAAAGGTAAATACGAACTTCGGTTGGAATATCGGAGCATTTTATGTTCATGTCCCTAGCGAGTCTGTGTTGAGCGCGACGTTGCTTTCGAACACATTTTCGTTCCGAAACTGCGCTACTGTTTTTCTCCATTATAATATTATGATCCTTACGGTGAAAAATTCCACCACGTAGTAGACGGACGCCACACAGGTGTCTTTTGAGATAAAGTACTGTACAAAGGTGTTTGAAGGATCTCAGGAACAAGGGGGAGTGTAAAGCGGTGCAGCCAGATCGCGTGTCAACGTTACCCCCTCTTTAGTCTCTTACGCGCCCACCACACAATCATAGTAGCGCGTGTCCGTGAGCGAGCGACGCTCGGACATCTTCGGAAAGAGCCGAGTGCGGTCGAACTGTCCCGACCGCGCCTTCGGCAGGTACACCAATGCATCGACGCTGAGCACGTTCATTCGGCCAAGCCGAACGAAGGCTTCGAGGGAAAAAGCAATCTGAGCACGACTCGCGCGTGACGTCACCCGACGGCACGCGCGAGGCTTTTAGAAGATTTCAATGCTTATTTAGCTCTTGATTCTCTGCGTTATTAATGTATACAAAAAAATGTATCGCGCACTCTGAACGCTTATTTTTTTAGCTTATACGTTAATTTAAATATAATATTAAATCTAAATTACAACTTATTTATCTTCTAAAAAATTGTTTACGCTTTACTCACACCCGTCCTTATGCCAAATAAATTATAATTCAGAAAAGTAAGCGAAAATATATTTATATTCGATTCGAAATTTTTTTTAATAAGAAAAAATGTAGACATTTTTTTTTTTATAAAAAAATCTGTTTCGATTTAAATTTTTTTTTAAATGTTGACATTTTTTTTTGACAAGCGTACCTCCACGTGGTACGCTTTGGGTAATTCTAATGCTGGCGGCACAATGTTGATTTGAAAAAAATGTCAACATTTAAAAAAAAAGTTGGGAATTGATTTTTTTATAAAAAAAAATGTTAACATTTTTTTTTATTAAAAAAATTTTTTTTCGAAAATTTTTAGTCAATATGATTTTCAGGGTTTCTTTTTCCAACATTTAATGCGTACTCAATACCCGATTGTACGAAAAATAATGAAAAGTTTTTTTTTGCTCTTAATAATCGTGAAATGATGTCTGAAAAGGAGGAAACTTGCTCCTTTAATGTTTTTTCAAATTTTGGTCAATCGGACACAAAAGACGAATAATCGGATCAACTTGGAATTTTGCATGGCTCTTGGGGACATATTGAGCTGAATGACCGTCCATAAACATTAGTGTTTATCGCAATATTTGCAAAGTAGCGGTGGATTTCATAAAATCCCAGAAAACATCGTTTTTTTGTACTTTTCTAAAACTAATGGCAAAAATAAAAAATAAAAGTTTCACTACAATAATAATCAGAGCTTGTTGAGTATGTATTCAGGTTTCCAAAACTACCAATCGAATTCCCGTACGACCATTATAGTCCCTGAGATATCTCAACGAAAAATGGTCGTACGAAGAAAAAAAAGCAAATTGAAGTGAATTGAATGGGCTCAATGACCTTGATATTGCTCAAGTCCGAAAAAATCTCCGAAACCCGTGCAGAACTTTGAAAAACGTAAAAATATGAAAATTTTTTTTTGCCGTGATATTTCCTCCGACCGCGCAATCAGTGATTCTCAAAAAAAAAAATCATTGTCGGAACTAAAACTAGGAACTTGAAGCTTCAAAATCCTTTTTTTTTGTACGACCATTTTTGACGAAGTTCAACTTTTCTTGCTCCTTTAATTTGTTGTGTCAGTGTATGTGCACTTTCTGGTACTTACGATTCGCGCCCGGATTGATGATTATTTTTGGGGATAATTTATCGCTTGATGAAAGTATGAGAATTAATATAATAATACGAATATAAATATATTTTCGCTTACTTTTCTGAATTATAATTTATTTGGCATAAGGACGGGTGTGAGTAAAGCGTAAACAATTTTTTAGAAGATAAATAAATTGTAATTTAGATTTATTATTATATTTAAATTAACGTATAAACTAAAAAAATAAGCGTTCAGAATGCGCGATACATTTTTTTGTATACATTAATAACGCAGAGAATCAAGAGCTAAATAAGCATGGAAATCATCTAAAAGCCTCGCGCGTGCCGTCGGGTGACGTCACGCGCGAGTCGTGCTCAGATTGCTTTTTCCCTCGAAGCCTTCGTTCGGCTTGGCCGCACATGAACGTGCTCAGCGTCGATGAATTGGTGTAGCTGCCGAAGGCGCGGTCGGGACAGTTCGATCGCACTCGGCTCTTTCCGAAGATGTCCGAGCGTCGCTCGCTCACGGAAACGTGCTACTATGATTGTGTGATGGGCGCGTAAGAAACTACAGAGGGGCAACTTTTACGCGCGATCTGACTGCACTGGTGTAAAGCCGATCACCCACGCTTTGGCATAACATAACACAGCTACGTGATTGGTCGAAACATCTTACGCTACGTTATGCCATGCAAAAGCGTGTGTGATTGGCTTCTGAACGTCGGAGCATGACGTTTATACATTTTTTTCTTCGAGAACCGCGAAAAGATGCATACGAGGGATAGATTTATTCTGTATATGCTAATTTTTCGTAAAATATGCTTTTAAAAGGAAAGATGATGTATTTTTATATTTTTATTACATAAATAAGAAAAACTGTTGTGTTACTACCAACTTGAAGAAGTATAACATTATCGATGATTATTTTTTTTAAACTGCGCAGTGAATGTTTTATAAAACTCACAATGGAATTATGAGGGATAAGGTTTCGACCCTACGTCCCAAAGCAATTGCAGGGTCCGAGCATGCTCACTTAAAATAAACGACAATTTGTTCGAATTGTATTTACGTTACATTCATTGTGAAGAACGAACGACGAACGAATTCGAAAAAGCGCTGAGTCGACTAGCGAACCTCCTAGTAAGCCTCCGAGCCGGCCTCGTCGTCCATGCAGGGGGAGAGCATCAGCGGTGGCCAGGCGAAGATCCGGACAAAGCGGAGAGCGCGATAACATATACGCGGAATGGGAGGTAAGAACGAAGTTGAGGCGGCGGATTTGGGCTCGTAAAAAGGGAAAAAGCCCTGCACGTCTGGAACGAACCAATAAAAAAAATGTTATTAGCTGTTTTAAACTATTTTTTATTGAGTATAATAAATTTATTTTTTATTGAGCGCTACTGTAATGTACCGATGATTCAAAAGAGCCCTGTTTATGCCCCCACGAAATACGGCTCTTCGCCAAAGGAATATCTGAACATAGCACGGATAAGCTTCCGAATAGCTGTCACCTCTGACTCGCAATCAGCTGAAATTTCGCACAGGCCTTGTTTTTGACAATATTCGTCTTCGCCTTGAAGGATTTTCTGGTGCATCGCGATAATTTTCGAAATATCGAATTTGGAAAATGGATTATCGAAATTTGGCAAATAGATTATCGAAATTTGGAAAATAGGTTATCGAAATTTAGAAAATAGATTATCGACATTTGGAAAATAGGTTAATCGAAATTTGGAAAATAGATTATCGAAATTTGGAAAATAGATTACCGAAATTTGGAAAACAGTTTACCGACATTTGGAAAATAGATTATCGAAATTTGGATAAATATGATGATTTGGGAACTATTGTGATCCGCCAAAAAATCCATTCAGCCAGTAACTTAAATTATGTTATCAAAACGATGTGTGCAACACATTTCAGCTAGATCGGAGGTAACAGCCGTTCGGAAGTACAGTGTTAAACCTGTTTATCGTTGATTTTTCTTATTGCGATATCGTTGCGACGATAAGAATAGTAAAAATGCGGAAAAATGCATCGATGAAGAGGATTTTTTTGTTCATTCGTTTTTTTATGCACGACGATGCAACGCGCTCGGCGTGTCGATCCGTGGGCGTGCGCGGACCAATAGGAGGCTGCGACGCTCGGCTACCTCGGCGAATCACGTAGAAGCGACGAGGGAAATGCGCGTCCGCGATGGGAAATCACGCGCAGAGGTTAGGCTAGCAGGGCTCGCTTGACACGTATACTCGTCGAGGTGATTTCTAAAACGCGATTCGCCGAAGCACGGATCGCGACGTCGCGTAATTGTGTTCTTCTCTTCATAAGAACGAAAAAAAAAGGAACAATGGTAAATAGAAGATTCAGTTTTGTAATATGTCGTTACGCGCCATTTTGCTTGTTAAATTTTTTTTTCACCCGGTTGTTCGGAGAAGCGTCACTTGTCGAACGTCACTTTTTTGTATTTGACATTGACGTGTTTCGCCTGGCAAACCCGAGCGTCATTTCTTATTACAGAACATGTACTTTTTATTAAATTCACTTTTCAATTGAGGAATTCTGGGTTCTTTAATTGTATTGTTGCGAAAGACTTTTTTCGTATTAATTCGTCTTGCGAGAGGACTTTAGATGTAGTAATTTTTATGACCGTCGTGTTTTTTTAGTTCCCGAATCAAAGGAATTGTAGCGTGATTTTTAATTACAAAAATTGTTTTGTTTTCCGAAATCGGTCCTGAATTAACCGAATTTTTGTTTCATATTCTTGCAAAATGATTTTTGTTTCAAATTAATTTGTATGCAACGATGATAAAGAATTCTGGAGTGTTGTTTGGGTTGCGCAATTTTTTTTCCCAACATTTTTCTAATAGAGAAAAAGATATTTATGTAATAAAAAGATACGCCTGACTAATTTTTTCTTATTCGTGTGAAATTAAAATTATTTTTATCTATTCGTATCGAAAGAAGATTAAGAATTCTGACGTAATTTTTTATTACGAAAATCCTTTCAAAATAATTCGCCGATAAAGAAAATTTCCGTTTTTCTCATTATTACACAATGATTATTATAATTTTTAATTAATTTGTATGCAAAGACGATGAATAATTCTGACATGCTTTTAACTTACAATTTTCTACTTTCAAAACCATTATTTAATCGAGGCAATTGTAGGTTTTAATTGTGACAAGATTTTTATTATTTTAAATTGATGCATTCACAAACACGATAAAGAATGTGTTAAAAAATGTGCGATAGAATTCCTACTTTCGCTTGAATAAATTTCCATTCTCCAACGAATCCATCCGAATAATTTCTTTTGAATTATCTCCAATTTTTTATCCAGTCAAGAAACAAAAATTGCTTTACTTCGCTTTATTTTAGCTCGGCCTCTTTTTCAACAAGTTGGACAATTTATATTGATAAAATGCACCACAAAACTAATCTTCTTTTTCTCAGGCTCGCTACTTCAGAGAAGAGGATATCGATGGTGCGTTCAGTAAAAACTTTCACATGATAAAACACCCACATACCAAAGGTATCCTCAAAGACTAACCAAGCTTCCGCATTCTTTTGTTTCTCTCCAGAATTTCGTGAATGTTTTTATCTGTTCGCACGCAGTGGCCAGATCAGGACGCTCGACGAGTTGACGATCATAATGCGCTCCCTGGGCCTGAGTCCGACTATCGCCGAGCTCAACAAGTACCTGAAGGACAAGAGTATGTCCCACGGTCGTAGCTTATCGGCGGGGTCCACCGAGTGACCGAAATCGACCTCAAGGACATCTGGAATTTTATTTTTCATTTTTCACCAATTCCAGATGGAAAAATGTCTTTTGCCGATTTTCTGGAAGTCATGCACCTGCAGACGAGAGCGGAGAATTTGCCGAAGGAGGTGATAGAGGCGTTCAGGGCGGCGGACACTTCTGGCAGTGGTACAATTCCGGCCAGACAATTAGCGCACATGCTGTTGCGCTGGGGTGAGCAGTTGAGCAACAAAGAAGGTTCGTCGTGTAGTGTCCTCGTTCGTTTGTTCGCTAGATCGGTGGTTGGTTCGCTAAAGTTTCGGTGCTTCGAATTGGACTTTTGTTCAGTTATTCACATTAACTTATCGGATGGAAATTCACATGGCATTATTACTGTTATAGAGAAGTGTTTTCCAATTAGTGCTACATGTACCCTCAGCTTGAAGATGTACGTGGCGCAATCTCTTGACTAAGATAATTCAATCGGTCAAAAACACTTAGGCAAATATTAAAATCGCCAAAATATATATATCGAGTCAATCAATCTGTGTACAATAGGCGTTGCGCAACTGTAGGAAAGGATATCGTAATGCTGTCGTTGGACGAAGCACTCGAACAACCCTTTTGCAAGCCATACCACCAACCATCTACCTATCTTAAACCAAGAGGAATTAATAGACTTCTCACGCAACGGCAGACTCCAGAGGCGTTTTGCGGAGCAATCACTGGTTAATTTTTGGACTGACATAAAGGACATTTATCACGTTAACAAAGCAGCATCAAAATTTTCGCTACCATTTTGCACTATGTACCTTTGCGAGAACGGACGTTCAGTCATGACAAACATAAGAACTCAACATCGTCACCGACTTCAACGCGAAGATGACTCAAGGCTTTAGGCCGTTACTTAAGGCCTTAGGCCACAGTATCAGGCATAAAATCATGTGCGATCTTAACAATTTTTTTTTCGTATGAAAAAGTGACTCACTCATAAATTGATTACATATCTATTTAGTATGAATATCAAGCTGTTAGAAAAAATATATATTTTTCTTTCGATGTACAAAATGGACGAATACTCGAAACGTCTCGAAACAGCTTTTTTCCAATTAGCGTGACAAATAACTTCAACAATTTTCACTCGACACTCAACAATTTTCAAATTTAAACGTTATGTTCCTAATTGCATTTCGCGGAGAAGGACGTACGGAATTTCTGATTGATCGAAAACTTTTCATTTTATGAACAGTTTATGAGCAGTTATAACGAAATTTTTCACTGAAAATTCATTTCTTAAGTTCAAATACCTACAACTTTTGAATAAAACAATGATTTTTAAATTCCGTACGTACTTTTCTAGGTACTCTAACGTAGATTGGCGAGAATTTTTGTTTTTTGTTCTAGGTAAAAAATTGTGGATGCTAAATGTCACGCCGCGGAGCGCCTAAAAAAAAAGATAAAAGAAAATATTAGTAGTCGGCCATTTTGTACATCGAAAAAAAAAGATATATCTTCTAACAGCTTGATATTCATACTAAACAGATGTGTAATTAATTTTATGAGTGGATCACTTTTTCATACGAAAAAAATTGTTAAATTCACACATTATTTTATACCCGTTACTGTGGCCGAAGCCCTTAAGACTCAAGCTCACTATAAAGCAACCTGATGTTTCAGAGTTGCGCAGAGAAACGTGCATATCCGTCTCATTAAATTCGAATAACCAAATGTGATTTTCACCATTATTATAAAATTGTCATGGCATTAATAAAGATTAAGATTTAAAGTTAATAATATCATTTTCGCTATATAGTATGAGGGGTACGCGAGTTTAGGCTTTTTCTTGAAGTGGTACTCAGGGAAGGCTAATTGGGAACCACTGTTAAAGAGAACACAAAAATTATTCTCGCTACAACTCATTCTACTATCGCTCAATCAAATCGAGTTTTACTTGCACAATTTTTTTAAACAATTTTTCTTACAAGAAAAATTTCTTTCCTAAAAAAAAATGAGTGGAAAACTCATTTTCCACTCTGCATACTCTTTCCCTTGTCACTATCTAACATTTCTCTCTTTTTCTCAGTTTAATCCTCCCCTCCAGCTCTTTCTCCTCGCCCTTCCTTCTTGCACATATTTCTGTATTTTTCCTCTGTTTCCCTGAAATACTCGCATATCCCTTTTTGTATCTCCCCTCCCAACATTTTTATAACTTCTCCCTTTATCGCCAAATAATCCGTTCCTCCGTTACTAACTCCCAGCTTTTTTCACATGCTAACAGGTGCTCCAGCGTCTGAACTCATTTGACTATTTATACAGCATTATATGTCTCGATATCGCCCATCCACTAAAAACGGTCATGACGCAAATAATGCTGTTTTGAGATAAATGCATTATTTTTTTCTTCACATCCGTGAGGCCACTGTGCCGTCAATATTTATCTCAATTAGTCTGTAATGATTTTATTTACTGTGAAATTTATTAACCTTTTTGAGGGTTACAAATCACATGTAGCCAATTGCAACAAAAATCCGATTACGGATTTTTCTGTGTCACGATAGTTTTTTTAGGGGATGAGCGATATAATAAAACTTGCAGGACTTTTATCGTTGATTCTTCCTGTCGCGATGTCGTTGCGACCATAGGAATAGTAAAAATGCAGCGATAAAGAGGGAGTGAAGTGTTTTTTTTTTTTTTCATACACCTCTTAATCTCTCGAGACCAAACGACAAATTTCTCTTGCTCTATCTAGACAACGCTCATTAGTTTTATAATAATCTTCTTTTCAATTTCCTCAGTGGAGCAGATATTCCGCGAGGCGAACGTCTCGCTGAACGGCCAAGTGAAGTACGAGGACTTCGTCAAGATAGCCTGCGCACCTGTGCCGGATTACTACTGAAGGCGAGGGAACGCTATCGTTATCTCGCAAGATCCGGATTCGCGTTTTCGCGTGAGTTCACGAGAGCCAAAGAGAACGGCATCGTTCTGGGAGCATTTGCAACGAGCGAACGAAGAAACCGCGACCGTGTCGGCCTCTCTGCACCTCTCGAACGGCCAATAATTGTCTGTATCTGTAGGAGGGGATGGAGAAAACTGGAAAAAAAAACACACCCGCACTAACGACAATCACATCGAGACTTGCGGAGAGCAGGACGCGACGAAGTGGAGCGCGTTTTCGCATCGCGTTCAATCTCTCTTTGCTATTCTCAGTTATACAGCCGTAACGAAATAATAAAGCGTCCCGATCGCCGTAACGAATACGATATTGAGCACCTCACGTAACGAATTTATTGTGAATCCAATCTTCGTTTATATTATTTGCTACAATCCCCGTTCGGCAAACGCTATGCGGACAAACCTTTTTCTGTCCCTCGTCGGCACACGAACCAGCCACAAACAATATTTTTGGATAAATTATTGAATCCATTTTTCCCACTGATACGACACGTTTATAACGAAAATAATATCAAGAGTTGATATCAACATTATATATTAATTAATATACAAATTGTTAAACAATATTTTTGAACAATTTTTACCGTATACTTTTGGTATTATTATTGTCCATGTATAATAATAACAACAACAACAATAATAATAATTCTGAAAATAAACATATATAATTTTATACAAATTCGTATAGGAATTGATAAACAATATTTAAAAATAATTTTTATGATAAATGTTTGGCATTATTATTATTATAGTAGATTTTATTGCTCCGGGCAACGCACTTCCTCAGCTTGCACCGGGAAACATTCACACTACAATTGAACATTTTTTAAACAATATTTTTGAAACGGTTTTGATACATTTTTGGTATTGTTGTTATTATTATCAAAGCATGATGATAATCATAATAATGCTAAAAATAAACATATAATTCTAGATGAATGCGTATAGGAATCGTTAAACATTATTTGCTTATAATTTTTATGATAAATATTCTCTTTTATTATTGCTGTTATTATTTGTAATAACAATAGTCCTAATAATTAATCTTAAAATTATATTTATACAACTTAATATAAAAATTGTGAAACAATATTTTCGGACAATTTGGAGGATGCGTTTCCGGCATTGTTGTCTCTATCGTCATAAATTTATAATAATTATAGCTACAGTTAATAACGAAATTGTAGGTTAATAAATACCGGAACGGTTGAACAATATGTTTTTTGGGATTATTATTATTATGTATCTATAACGATGATAATAATAAGAATAATAACAAAACAAATAACCTACGGACCGGGAGGTCCCGGGAGAATCCCAGTCACATACATTTCGTCGTGAAATGTTTTTCTTCGGCTATTCGCGGCGAAATAAGACGAGTTCCACGACTGGGGGGGCGAACTTGACGACCGGCTGTATTGGTACAGGTTTTCCGCAGTTTCCCTATACCCATGACACTAATGTCATGATGAATATGGTACAGAGGGGGAAGTCGGCTGCGGCCGCAAGGAGGGGGTGGGGTAGGGACAAAAAGTGAAGAAAGGAGTGTAGACAAATAAACAGTGGAGGAACGAAACAGTCACAGTGGAGAAAATACTAGGTAACAAACGCGAACAGCGTGTACCTTAGGAAAAAAACAAATTAAAAAATAAATAAATAACAAAACAAACATAAATGTTGCACAGGGATATTAGTGATTTATAACAACCGCAACAGCAATAATAATAATAATAATAATAATATTTTCAATATTATCTATAAATAAACATAAAAATTGTTGAAACTTCGTCGTGTTTAATTTTTCTCATTTCTTTGTTGATTTTTCGTTTCTTTCTCATGCATTGCAGAATGCCGAAATTTCGCGACCCCGAACGAAACTTTTGGCTGGGAATGCGTGCGTAAAAAAAAGGAGATTGTCGAATTGAGAACGAGCATGCGGACATTCGTGCTTATGCTTCCCGGGTGATTCTTAATCGGATGAGAGAACTCGTTGATTTTATACATAACACCCATATCAAATTGATAAAGCGACGAATAAAACGGCGAATCAAATTCCGACGCCGAATAAAACGGCGAATCACGTTCGATTCGACAGGGTATATTTATTGTTTTTTTTCGCGGTACTTTTTTGTTTGTTATCTTCAATGTATAATTTTTGTTGCTTTTCGTTATCTTCTTTTTTCGCCTGGTATCTCTTACGAGTGAAGCGAGGCAGCGGACGTGTGGGAGGATCTATCGTGTACGTAGGTAATTGAGGAGCGCGTAAAATATTAAAGAAAAGACAGGGCGATTTAAGACTCGGCGATGCACGCGACTCGTACCTCAGTTTCCCTCGGCCTCCCATGAGGCATGGACCATGTACGTCCTCTTCATCATCTCGTACGCCGTGCGAATCTTCGTATTCCTGTCCGTCATCAACGGGTCCGCGGCATACGCGAGAAAGGAGAGTTTTATCGGTATTTGTTTGATTATTTTGAAAAAGAAAATCAAATTTCAATTGATTCAATTAAATTCAAATTCAATTGATTCAATTCAATTCAAATTTCAATTGATTCAATTCAATTCAATTGATTCAATTCAAAATCAAATTTCAAATCAAAAATCAAATCTTTGAAAAAGAAAATCAAATTTGATTTTCTTTTTCAAAGATGAAATAACAATTGGTAATTGGTACTTTTGACGCACGACTTCCTGTTGCAGCCGCAGCCAAGCCGGAGACACCGGACGGCCATGAGGCACGCTTCGTTGACGCCTCTCGGACTTATGTGGGAACGACGGAAGTGTACAAACCGGATGCTGGCCGAGCAGGGAGCCTGTCGCACAGCGGGGGCGTTGCGATCGAACGGAAGAAAAGATGCATTCTCAGCATGGTAGCGGCGACCGGTATAGCGGCCCTGGGCGACTAGTGAGTGACGTTTGTGCTTCAGGACTCCATAGTAACTCACAAGGGGACCGTACGGATGACGGATTTTTGTAATTTTTTATACTTAAAGTGGAGAAAGATCCCGGACCCGTATAACAAACCCCCAAGGCCATACGGCTAGATAGCCAGAAGTTTGCGAGAAAATCAATTTTGAAAAATTACGAGCGAGGGATATACGCTGAAGTCAAGGCGTTACCCCCCCACTTGCAGCGCAAAAAAAAGGCCTTTTTCATGAATTTTTTAAATGATAACTACAAAACTTTTTTAATCGATCAATATACCATCTTAAAGAACACATCTTGAAGAACTTTCAGTAATTTTTTTATTGAAAAATATTACATTGTTTAGTGGCAAATGGCCGTCAATGAAATAATGTTTTTATATACACGGTTTGCGGTGACCAACATTGCGGCGAAGTGGATCATCTGAAAAAAAAATGCGGATGGATTTAGTCAAATATAAGTATAAACTAGTCTTTGATCGAAGGATTTTAAAAAATATTCATTTTTCACAAAATGGCGGACAGTCAAAGTTAATGGTTCGATTTTAACGAAAAAAAACGGTCGTTTTTTGGCTATAAAACGGCGATTTTTTTTCGAAAAACAAATCGAACGATTAAAGACTACATTTTTATGTATTAAATAAGCCTGCAAAATTTCAAGAAGATCGGTTCATTAGTGTTCGAGTAATCTTGGTCACCGACTTCAGAAATGCCATTTTGAGAAAAACGCGTTTAAAGTTTCAATTAGCCGGTCGTTTACACAACGGATTCTTCTCTTTCAACGCTCATATCTCAGTCAATTTTGTTCGGATCGACTTGAAATTTTCAGGACATATTCTCAGATACTTATACTTCAAAAAAATGCAATAAAAGAAAACGATTTTTTTCAAAATCGCAAGTGGGGGTAACCCCTTAAAGCACTTGACAACGAGGCCCGTGGCTCACCGGGTAGCGCACGAGTCTAGTAATCCGTGGGTCGCGCGATCGAGTCCCTCTGATGCACTTTTTCTTTTCTTCTTTTTTCTTTCTTTCTTTCTCTCTCTTTCTCTTTTACTGCCTATACCCACATCATTCACGTGAGAATGTTTATATAAGAAATGAATTTTTTGCACAAAAATAAAAAAATGTAATGGGGAAATCTGTTTATTTTTTATTTTTCTATTTTATATGTGATTTATATGCCTATACCCACATCGCTTGCGTGAAAAAATCGTCAAATTTACGCTTGCTAACAGATATTTCAAGTTTCTCAAACTATAAACGCAGGTATATGAGGAATGAATTTTTTTGCACAAAAATAAAAAAAGTAATGTAGAAATCTGTTTATTTTTTATTATTCCTTAATTGCGGCTAACTGACAGTACAAAAATAATTGTTACATGTATGGTGTTCATTCTTTTTTTATTGCATTGTACTTTTTCTTACAATTACCTAGTTTGTAGTACAAACTTTGTACGACCGTTCGTTTTACGACACGTCCTTTTCCCCCCCTCTGGCGGTAAGGGTCCGCAGAAATCTTTTGTGTAGTAGCAGCTGCGTCCCGTATATGGATTCTAGGAAATGGTCGGCCGACCCAAACTACAGAAACTCAACGGCACGAGGGGAAAGGGAGAGGTAAACTATAGGTCGATGTACCTGCGCTTATAATTTGAAAAACTTGAAATATCTGTTAGCGAGCACAAATTTGACGAATTTTTCACGTAAGTGATGTGGGTATAGGCATATAAATCACATATAAAATATATTAAACATATAAAATATAAAAATTAAAAATAAACAGATTTCTCCATTACATTTTGTATTTTTGTGCATAAAAATGCATTTCTTATATAAACATTCTCACGTAAATGATGTGGGTATAGGCATTAAAAGAGTAAGAGAGAGAAAGAAAGAAAGAAAAAAAAAGAAAAAAAAGTGCATCAGTGCTAGACAAGTGCTTTAACTTCAGCGTATATCCCTCGCTCGTAGTTTTTCAAAATTGATTTTCTCGCAAACTTCTGGCTATCTAACCCTATGGCTTTGGGGATTTGTTATTTGGGTCTGGATCTTTCTCTACTATAAGTATAAAAAATTACAAAAATCCGTCAACCGTACGGGCGCCTTGTCAGTCAAATTACCAAGGGGCGAGCGCGTCTACGAATTTCTAACATCGAAACTTTAACTACCCTGTTCATTCGGTAAAAGCTTCGACTCCGAAGAAAGCCCGAAGAAGAAGGAGAAGAGGGATACCCCTAAGCCAATACGGTACCAGCCGCAGTGGCCACTGTGGCCGGGGGGGAAACGGGAAAAACCGCAGAAGGGGGGCATAGTATGGACCGGGCAGTGGCCAGGATGGAAGCCGGGGAAAGTGCATAAGGGGGGCATAGTATGGAACGAGCAGCTGTGGCCAGGATGGAAGCCGGGGAAACCGCCTAAGGGGGGGGTAGCGTGGAACAGTCAGCAGTGGCCAGGATGGAAGCCGGGGAAACCGCCTAAAGGGGGGCTAGCATGGGGCAGTCAGCAGTGGCCAGGATGGAAGTTGCCTACCGGGGTAATATGGAACGACCAGAAGTGGCCAGCCTGGTCGAACCGGCCTAAGCCGAAGAAGGGAGTGATGCTGTTGTTGGAGGAAACAACGCAGGTATCGATGCCGCGGTTGAAGGTAACGAAACCGTGGCGGCAGCCGACAACGACACCAGCGCCGAAGAAAAAGACAACGAAGAAAAGGCCGGAGAGAACGACGACGAAGAAAAGGCCGGAAAGAACGACAAAAGGTATACCAACGAATAATCCAAAGTCACCGAAATTACTAATTAAACCTACGAATCAAAAAATATATAAGAATTTAATACCAACACGTTTTTCAGTGACAAAGCCTGCGCCGAAGTCCGAAAAACCAGCAGCAATCGCAAAGATACCACAACTCCAGAAACCTTTCGGTTTCGTAGGTACGCCATCGCTTTTAGCTTCGCATCTAAGGGGGAGAGTACCTTTGGGCGAGGAAAAAATGCCTGAGTTTCATAATTTTTTCTTTTGAAGGAAAGATTTCTTCGCAATTTTTGAGACTCAGGGTATGTTTTATTAACTACTTTTGGCTGTTACATGGTATTTGTTACATGGCCTAAAAGTAGGAGAAAAAACCCTAAGTCTGAAAAATGGCAAACAAATTTTTCCTTTAAAAAAAAAATCATGTAAATCGGTCAATGTTTTCGGCGCCTAAATCTCCCTTTTTAACGGGTCTGCACAAGCTTAGGGCTCAAAAGTCAGATCGGTTCACCGATTTTGTGATACCCCCCCCCCCTTTATAAGACATCAGTTCGGAAAAAAACGCGAATGAAAAAAGTGCGAATGAAACATTCTATAATGTTGAAACTAATATCCTGAAGTTTTCTCAGTCATTCGGAACGATACGGACAACGCGGGAATAGTTTGAAACACGTCCGGGGTCGGTGAGACACCTCGTGACCAGTGTGTTATACCCAGAACGTGTGACCGCGAAGGGTTAAAGTTGACACCCTAGGCTAATTCTTAATTATCCCTCATAACCATACTAACAACCGGTAACAGAGCTACAGTTATGCCTACGAAAGCTCAATGGATAAACGTTCGATCCACTGACGCAAATAATCGTTGTTGTTACAGATAAAAAAACATCTGCGAAAGTCAAAGAGTTGGGCACGATCGTAGTCGATGGATTGCCGAAGCACGACATCATTCACGCAATCATAGTGACGAGCGTGACGCCAAAGTACCGCGTCACCGGGCTTTTGATACTGGAGTTCGCGCATCCGCAAACCGGCGCTATAATTCACGTACCGGCGATTGGGGGCGACGAGATCCTCAATCCGCAGACGGGACACCGTTACTTGATATACGTCGACCGCAAACACCAAACGTATCTCATTCTCATGCCTTCTCAGCTCTTGACGTACGTCATGGATATAACGGCAATGATGGAAAAGTACGCAGCTCTAGCGCGAAAGGAGAAATGGGGCGCGATGGTGATAAAGGGAGTTCCGAAGTACGACTTATCCAAAGCGATATTTATCACGAAGAGAGAGAAGAAATTCGATTCTGATGGGAATCTGATAATACACTTCGTTCATCCCATAACGGGTCAAAAGATTCAAGTACCCGCTGAGGGTGGCGATCAATACGTCCAGCCATCGACGTCAAGCTCCTTCGTCATCTTCGTCGACGTTCAACATCGAACTCTGCTGATCTTCAAGGGCACCGATCGATCGGTATCCCCAACGGACACGACGACTAACTCCCACATCAACGCGCAATCGAAAAAATGGGGCTCGGTGGTGCGACAAGGTGTCCCCAAGTACGACATATCGCGCGCGATATTCGTCGAGAAGGCCGAGACGGTGGTCACCTTTGACGGTTTCGTGATAATGCAATTCGTCCATCCAATCACCAAGCAGATGATCCGGATACCTGTGGAAGGTGCTGACGAATATACGATGGCGACGTCCCTGAAGGCCTACGTTATTTTTGTCGACGCTCAACATCGAACTCTGCTGATCTCGAAAGGCATTGGTCAATCGGCCTTCCCGAATCAGGTCGTCGCGGAAGAGAACGGGCCTACGAAGTATATCATTAATATCAATACCAATGAGAAGACGATGGACGCAAAGTATGGACGATTGGCTAAAGAGAAGCAGTGGGGCTCGACAGCCAAAGGGGGAGTTCCGAAATACGATGTGTCACGTGCGATATTCATTGAAAGAGTCGACAAGGTCATTGACGAGGATGGATTTTTGGTCATTCAATTTGTTCATCCAATTACGAAACAGACGATTCGAGTACCGTCCGGAGGTGCTGATGAATATGTCGTGCCAGTAACGGGTAAAGTTTATGTCATTTTCGTGGACGCTCAAGGTCGAACTTTGTTGATTTTCAAACGCAAGGATCGACTGGCCCCCATGGACGGAACGCACCCGGAACAATTCGTTTCGGTCAATAATATTAACATCAATACGAATTACGGTGGCATGGATGCAAATTATCTGAAATTGTCGCAGCCGACAAAATGGGGCTCCGTCGTGAAAGGAGGAGTTCCGAAGTACAGCATCCCGAGTGCAATATTCGTTGACAAGGTAGACAGGATAATCGACGCGGAGGGATTGCTGACGATGCAGTTTATTCATCCGATCACTGGTCAGGTTATACGAACACCTATCGCGGGTGCCGATGAATACGTGGTCCCGGCAAAATCGAAAGTGTACGTCATTGTTGTGGATGCTCAAGGTCGAACGCTGTTGCTATTCAAGGGTACAGATACGAAAGTCCCGGAGACGCAGTCGCCCTCGAATGCCGTCAGTCCTGTTGCGAGTTATACTAATGGGAAAGGGAATATCAACGGGAGAGACGATAAGAAATCTGCAGACGGAGGTCTGGGATCCATCGTATTCAACGGAGCTCCCAAGTACGACATATCAAATGCAATATTCGTCATGAAAACGCAGAAAATCGTCAGAAAAGATGGAGTTGTCATGCTCGGGTTTATCCATCCCGCTACCGGTAAAGAAATTCGAGTACCCCTGGAAGGTGGAGACGAATACGTGATGCTGAAAACGTCTCAAGTTTTTATCATTTTCGTCGATGCTCAAGGTCGAACTTTATTGATTCTCAAGGGCAAAGATGGAAATACTATCGCTGGGACTACGACTAAAGTAGATAACAAAGGCGACGGGAAATCACCCGAAAAAAATTTGGGATTCATCGTAATCAACGGAGTTCCGAAATACGATATAACGAAGGCAATATTCGTAATGAAAACGGAGAAAGTTACTGGAAAAGATGGCGTCGCCATGCTCGGTTTTACCCATCCCATTATTGGTAAAAAGATTCAAATACCTCTGGAAGGTGGCGACGAATACGTGATTCCGAAAACGTCTCAAGTTTTTACCATTTTCGTTGATGCTCAAGGTCGAACTCTATTGATTCTCAAGGGCAGAGATAACTCTGTCTCAACAACGCAGTCGCCCCAAAATGCGATTGGTTCTGTGAAAAACAGTATTAAGCTCGGAAATACTAATGTTGAGACTACGCATAAAGTGGATAAAAAAGATGATGAAAAATCGCCCTATAAAAATTTGGGTTCCATCGTAATCAACGGAGTTCCGAAATACGATATAACGAAGGCAATATTCGTAATGAAAACGGAGAAAGTTACTGGAAAAGATGGCGTCGCCATGCTCGGTTTTACCCATCCCATTATTGGTAAAAAGATTCAAATACCTCTGGAAGGTGGCGACGAATACGTGATTCCGAAAACGTCTCAAGTTTTTACCATTTTCGTTGATGCTCAAGGTCGAACTCTATTGATTCTCAAGGGCAGAGATAACTCTGTCTCAACAACGCAGTCGCCCCAAAATGCGATTGGTTCTGTGAAAAACAGTATTAAGCCCGGAAATACTATCGTTGAGACTACGCATAAAGTGGATAAAAAAGATGATGAAAAATCGCCCTATAAAAATTTGGGTTCCATCGTAATCAACGGAGTTCCGAAATACGATATAACGAAGGCAATATTCGTAATGAAAACGGAGAAAGTTACTGGAAAAGATGGCGTCGCCATGCTCGGTTTTACCCATCCCATTATTGGTAAAAAGATTCAAATACCTCTGGAAGGTGGCGACGAATACGTGATTCCGAAAACGTCTCAAGTTTTTACCATTTTCGTTGATGCTCAAGGTCGAACTCTATTGATTCTCAAGGGCAGAGATAACTCTGTCTCAACAACGCAGTCGCCCCAAAATGCGATTGGTTCTGTGAAAAACAGTATTAAGCCCGGAAATACTATCGTTGAGACTACGCATAAAGTGGATAAAAAAGATGATGAAAAATCGCCCTATAAAAATTTGGGTTCCATCGTAATCAACGGAGTTCCGAAATACGATATAACGAAGGCAATATTCGTAATGAAAACGGAGAAAGTTACTGGAAAAGATGGCGTCGCCATGCTCGGTTTTACCCATCCCATTATTGGTAAAAAGATTCAAATACCTCTGGAAGGTGGCGACGAATACGTGATTCCGAAAACGTCTCAAGTTTTTACCATTTTCGTTGATGCTCAAGGTCGAACTCTATTGATTCTCAAGGGCAGAGATAACTCTGTCTCAACAACGCAGTCGCCCCAAAATGCGATTGGTTCTGTGAAAAACAGTATTAAGCCCGGAAATACTAATGTTGAGACTACGCATAAAGTGGATAAAAAAGATGATGAAAAATCGCCCTATAAAAATTTGGGTTCCATCGTAATCAACGGAGTTCCGAAATACGATCTAACGCAGGCAATATTCGTCATGGAAGCGGAGAAAATGATTGGAAAAGATGGAGTCGCCATGCTCGGCTTTATCCATCCCATTATTAGTAAAAAGATTCAAGTACCTCTTGAAGGTGGCGACGAATACGTAATGCCGAAAACATCTCAAGTTTTTACCATTTTCGTTGATGCTCAAGGTCGAACTCTATTGATTCTCAAGGGCAAAGATAACTCTGTCTCAACACCGCAGTCGTCCCAAAATGCGATTGGTTCTGTGAAAAACAATCTTAAGCCCGGAAATACTATCGTTGAGACCACGAATAAAGTGGATAAAAAAGACGATGAAAAATCACCCGATAAAAATTTGGGTTCCATCGTAATCAACGGAGTTCCGAAATACGATCTAACGCAGGCAATATTCGTCATGGAAGCGGAGAAAATGATTGGAAAAGATGGAGTCGCCATGCTCGGCTTTATCCATCCCATTATTGGTAAAAAGATTCAAGTACCTCTTGAAGGTGGCGACGAATACGTGATGCCGAAAACATCTCAAGTTTTTACCATTTTCGTTGATGCTCAAGGTCGAACTCTATTGATTCTCAAGGGCAAAGATAACTCTGTCTCAACAACGCAGTCGTCCCAAAATGCGATTGGTTCTGTGAAAAACAATATTAAACCCGGAAATACTATCGTTGAGACCACGAATAAAGTGGATAAAAAAGACGATAAAAAATCGCCCGATAAAAATTTGGGTTCCATCGTAATCAACGGAGTTCCGAAATACGATCTAACGCAGGCAATATTCGTCATGGAAGCGGAGAAAATGATTGGAAAAGATGGAGTCGCCATGCTCGGCTTTATCCATCCCATTATTAGTAAAAAGATTCAAGTACCTCTTGAAGGTGGCGACGAATACGTAATGCCGAAAACATCTCAAGTTTTTACCATTTTCGTTGATGCTCAAGGTCGAACTCTATTGATTCTCAAGGGCAAAGATAACTCTGTCTCAACACCGCAGTCGTCCCAAAATGCGATTGGTTCTGTGAAAAACAATCTTAAGCCCGGAAATACTATCGTTGAGACCACGAATAAAGTGGATAAAAAAGACGATGAAAAATCGCCCGATAAAAATTTGGGTTCCATCGTAATCAACGGAGTTCCGAAATACGATTTAACGCAGGCAACATTCGTCATGCAAGCGGAGAAAATGATTGGAAAAGATGGAGTCGCCATGCTCGGTTTTACCCATCCCATTATTGGTAAAAAGATTCAAGTACCTCTAGAAGGTGGCGACGAATACGTGATGCTGAAAACGTCCCAAGTTTTCATCATATTCGTTGATTCTCAAGGTCGAACTCTATTGATTCTCAAGGGCAGAGATGAGAAAGATGTCACTGGAAAGGTCAACATGAAATATGGTACACTCGTCGTGGGCGGACGACCAGCCTACGATATACCGAAGGCACTATTCGTTATGAATGGAAAATCGATAATCGGCAAAGGTGGAATCCCCATGCTTCACTTCGTCCACCCACTGACCCACCAGAAGATTTACGTCCCCTCGCGCGGTGGGGACACGTACGTGGACCCAAAAACTTCCCGAATCTTCCTCATCTTCGTCGACGCGGAGGGTCGAACTCTCTTGATTCTCCGAGACACGAATCTAGCGATCTCCCCAACGACACTGCCTCAGGAAAATTCCGATCCGGCAAGCAACGAAGACAACTACGTCGGCGACAGTGATCCTCTCATCAAAGAGTACATCAAAACATCGAGCAAGAACAAGTGGGGCTCGATCGTGATACGAGGAGTTCCGAAGTACAATTTAGCGAACGCCATAGAAGTGCCGAGCACAACGAAAAAAATTCTTAAAAACGGTTTCGCCATTATCGAATTCAAGCATCCCATTACCGGTAAAACAATGCACGTTCCCTATCGCGGTACCGAATCATATGTGAATCACAAAACTTCGCGGGCATTCGTGATCTTCGTCGATAGTCAAGGTCGAACTCTACTAATCTTCAAGCGACAACGTCCCCCGTTGACTTCCACGATCGGGTTCATCTCGAACGAAAGACCTTCCGGCGAGTTTGTTTGGACTCTGAAGAACAACCTACATACGATGACCGATCTCAAGAAACATGGCGGCTCTATAGTGACCGGCGGAGTTCCGGAAAACATTCTCGATGCACTTCGCGTCACGAGTACGAAGAAGAAATACGGCCCCGACGGTAGGACTCTAATGTTGGAGTTCGTGCATCCAGCGACCCATAAGAAAATCCAAATTCCTTCCAACACTCGCGACGTGTACGTTGACCCGAAAACCGGCCGGATGTACCACATTTTCGTTGACAAACAAGGTCGCACGTATCTGATTCTCAAGGGCACGGGATCCTTGGGACAATCCAAGGAGAATGCAAATATTGGTTTGTCGTCGAAATTCGGCATGCTAGTGATGAACGGTTTTCCCTCTTACGATATAAAGCACGCCATTGCTGTTTTGCAAACCAAGCGCAAATTCAGTTCTAACGGTACGGAGATTATCGAGTTCGTTCATCCGAAAACGCGTAAAAAGATCGCAGTTCCCTCTAGCGGAGGTGACGTACACATCGATTCGAATAGTCGGAAAGATTTTCTCATTTTTGTCGACCGCCGGGGTCGCACGCTTCTGATTTTCAAAAAGCCCAAGCGCCCGGCTTCGTCCTCCAATGAAAAGAACAGAAACGATCATCGAAACGATAACGTCAATGTTAACACTAACGTCAACGAGAATATATTTATTCCGAAACGTTGAGTCCGCGATTACCGCAACGACAAAAAAAAACACGTCTGGTCTGAGCATAATGGACAAGGAGAATATAAAGAAAGATGAAACCATAGCTATTTGGGTGTACGATTTGCATTTTGGTTAATTCTATTTAGACCGATATCGACTATATGTGATGTGATACCGACTGATGATAAGTTCTCGCAGCTCAACGATAACTACGATAATTAAAGGCCGTCCTTTGTTTATCAACTCGACACCCGATCAGCACTGCCTCGCCGCACGGCGTCCACTCGTTGCCGATGGGTGGTTAACTAGGTGAAAGCATTGTTAATTTACCGAGTAGCTCACTTGTCCGCATATGGACAGCTTGCGAGCAAGGCGACACGGTGACCACGGTCTTGCATACGTTTTTTCGATGGGTGGGGCGGGGGGTGGGTAGGTCGCTTACTGAAGACATTTTTAAATACGTAGTGGCTACTAGAGTCGCTGCAGTAGGGTTACCCGCTTCGTCGAGCGACGGCGGTTGCGGGGGGGAGAGATCTCTGTCTCTAAGGAATCACAACCGCTCGAGGCGAGGCGGTGCTAGCCGGATGCCGCGTTGTTACGAGAGCGACAACCTTAACTCACCGTGAGGTTCTGCATTCCTGGATTCCGCGTGCTGAAAAAGTAACGCGCAGGCTTGAAGAAACGTAATTTATTTACAGAGCTTTGCGATACAGTTCACGAAGTTTACATTGTCTTTCCCGTCGTTTACTTCGAGACGGACGAGGTGTCTCGACCAACGATAAAAAAATGCGAGGAAAGAGTTGAGACTCCTTCGAAGTCTAGTCCCCTTGAGGCTGCAAATGAGATGCCTCAATAGGTGAAAAGTAACGGAACGAAGGAGGTGTGGAGGGTCGAGATGAATGGCGCTCCCGTGCAGTCCTCGTCCTTTTCACTATTGTATAATTGACAGAACAGGCCCCGAGCTCGACTCTTTCGCCTTCTCGCCTCAGCCGCCTATCGGAGGATTAACCCTTCTTGGTGACCTCGGAAGCGGGTGGTGAGCCGCAGAGAATTACAGCTGTGCTGATTATCGTTGTCAGGAAAAAAACGCACAGCAAAGCTCGATCGCTCACAAGCGCGACCTGCTTCCACTCGAGTTCCGTTCTTTCACGATTGTCTTGATCCATCAGACGCCTCTCGTTACGGTCTATCGTAGTGTGCACTCTCACGAGGATTCGTGACCAGTGGGCCTCGAGGTTACCGTCCCTCGCTAGATCTACATTCCCAAACGCATAAGTTCAGTTTTAAAAAGTTTTGGGACAGTTTACGACAGGTTACTATTTGATTCGAATTTATACATCAAATTCTTCGTCGTATACCGAATGTGTAGGGGTCCCACTAGATCGCCATGTCGCCGCTACGCGGCCACCAAACTATCATCATTTCCGCGTTTCTCGCAAGGGGTCGCACAGGCATGTGTTACAATGGGTCTATTCGTCTTAGCTACACCTTCTGCACTTTCACCAGGTACAGTAATAGAAAGCCCACAGAAGGTGTAAGAAGTGTAGCTAAAACGAACAGACCCTTGTATACCATCGCCGTTTCCCTAGATCCTAACACCCACCGCGTCTAGGGCAGGATACAGTGAACAGCCTTACTGATGAGTGTATCACTGTACCCCAGACGAAGCGCAAGTTTCTTTTCCTGCCTCCTACCTTACCGACCTTGCAGAACCTGGAAAAACGCCATCAACTACGGCAGTAGAAAGAAGTCACAATCATCACCGAACACCGAATTTCTACAAATGCCCCCTCCAAATTTCAAATCAATCTTATACGCCGCTTCTATAAAATTTACAATTGAAGAAACACTTTTTAACATAGGAAGATATTTACGCCCGTCGTCGAATGGCAGTTTTAGGCACGAAATAGTGTGAAAAATGTCGAAACTGCCAAATCACTGAGCCCATTATGACAACTTCGTGTCCCTTCACATTATGGCCATTAGGCATCTAAGAAATGTGTTTCTTAAATTGTACATTTTAAAGAAACGGTGTAGACGATCGATTTAAAATTTAGGGGGTGCATTCAGTATATGACAAAGGATTTACCGGTTAAATTTGAACCAAGTGGTAACATATAATCAATTGTCCCGCAACTTCTTAATTAATGTGCAAGTGTGGGCGTTTCGTACGTCATCCGGTAGACTAGTGGCTAGACTATTCAGCCACTAGTGGTCTGTTCACGAGGAGCATTCGACTAAACAGGGGTTCGCTTGGGGATCCAATTTTGGAAGCGAACTGATACCCTATGACCCCAAACGTGTCCTCAGTATACAAAGCAGGCCCAACAGAGCAAGGTGCCCTTAGAACCAACTTATGAAGTAGTTCTTCGTGTCCATACTTCACCTAAACTGTGGCTGCTGTTGCTGCCGTGCCTCCGAGGTATGTACTTCGGTGACGACGTATGTTGCGGTTGCTGCTGGGCCACGAATTCGGTTGAGCAATGCAGCGGACAGTTGTTCCGTCGACGCACGGACTCCGAGGTTGCTTCCTCGTAGCCGCTGAGGTTGGAGTTCTTCGCCACCGGCTGCACAACCCAAGAAGACAAGTATACGAATCACATAGCTCGTGATCTCATAACTATTGGATCTTACGGTTTTTCATTTCTGTTCCAGGGCTGGGGAGGCTGGGTCGCGGGCAACGTTTAGGATCGCGCAGGCATCGAGAGATCATTCAATATCTACTTTTTGAGCCTGACACGTGTGACGTACTTCTTGAAAGTTGAGAAAAACGAACTTCGACAACTTCTCGAGGACCAATGATCGAACGATAGTCGGTACTCTGGTGCCACGTACACCACGATGATGAATGTTGAGGGTCACCACCGCGAGACCGGAGGCAAACGACACGAGACAAATACTCACACCGTAGTATAGACCTGCGATCAACGGAAAACGAAATTCCTGGAGAAATTGCAAACCTCCAATCACGGATTCACATATACACTGAACGCAGCAATTGAAAGATAACTTTTTCTAATTGGCGTAGGAAAAGAACTCAGCTATTTGAGACTCTTGTGGATGCGCTGTGACCTTTTTTTACCCGAGTTATAATCATTCAAAGTCGAGATGTCCAGTTTTTATTTTGGTGGTCGATAACTCGGTAAAACAATCTCTCGAAGCTCTCAAAAAATGAATTTGAAAAGGAATGCATGCTCTTCGAAACTGGTGAAGCGGGTTGCCAAAAAAATCCCTTCCTCGTGCTCAACTTCAAAGTTGCGCAATTTTTTCAGTTTCTGCTTTGTGTCGTTCAACAAACATTAACTTTGTGAAAAATGTTGCGAATATTTTTTTCGACCACTATTTTTGAATACGAAGATTGAGGCTTTAAAATGCTTTTTCCCATTGTTTTGCGATTATTTTCCACGGAACTATAGTTGTTAACAAAGGTTGAAACATGTAGCAAAAGATAAGTGGTCCTTCAATTATTGCGCTGTTGTTCCTCTTACGTAGGATTACAAGCTCGTCGAATTCTAAACTGGCAGTAGTGAATTACTGGAATGCCGAGATTTTTCCCTGATAATTGCCAACCTCACAATGATCTCTTTTTTTCCTGCGAGCGTCGTCCAAGTTTTTTTTACAACTCACTTATAAGTGGCGTTTTTTCCGTGGGTGGCAGAGTCTCCCGGATCGTCATCAGAAAGACCGTCATCGATAGGAGGGCGGAAATTCCGAGGGTGACCTTTTCTCCCGACTCCGACGGCACGTAAAAGACCAGAAGTGCTGTTCAAACAGTGCGACGAACAGTTTTATTGAGTCGCGGATAAGCAGCAAGCGCAGGAAAATACTCTACGCTCATTGGAATATTTATGAAATGGAGAAAGCTGGGATTCAAGTTCGTGCAACGTTTCAATGTGGAAATGATGAGAAGGAACGTTCAAGATCCTCTTCCTTCAATAATAAATCCTGGATTATTGAACGGACATGTTTGGGTTTGTACGGTTGTAGGCAGGAGCTCGATTTGCGAGGCCAATTGTACGACGAATGCGAGATCGAATGAGACGGAACTAATTTCATTATGGCGACGTTTCGCGGTTTAACGCCATTTGTAGGTAAGCATTCCAGCTCCTCTACCTTTGCACCCCCAACTTCCGATCTCGCGTCTCCACTTTCTTTCACTTCGTCTCTAGTTCCTTGTACTATGTCTGCAGTTCTCTTCCACTTTAAGCAGACATGTCTCAGTTGTAGTTCCGTCAATTCCTTTTTTCTTCTTCCTCTTCGTATTTCGACGGAACCGGGCGATTAACGAATGTTCCAACGCGCTTTCCAGTTATTTTTAATCCGGAAAAGCTCTCATAGCCGTCAGATGCTCCATCGTCGTACACTTCGACATCGTGCAAGATGAACGCACGAGTGGCTTTAGCCGACGGAATCCTGCCTACAATCCCCCGTGAATGAATAATTTTTGTCCGCTAGTCCAAAGCATCAGCGCGCTTAATGAAATTCAAAAGCCGAGAGTGGAAAAGCCGGCTCCTCGGATGGCCGAAACGTGTTTATCACCGGGCACGCTTAGCCCCTTTCCATCCGGCCAAAGTATATGTGCAGTTGCAACACGACCAATGAGTGCTTCCCATCTCCGTTTCATTGTTGCAGCCCGAGTGGGACGGGAGACGGGGACACTGGAAGTGACGTGGGACGGAAAGATTTACCGACGTCTCTACACATGAACACCGCATCTCCATTTTCCGTCAATGAAAAATAACACGTCTCTAGCCATGTGTCTCCATGAGATATCGTTACGAAATGGTGCTGCGTGTGCAATAATTTTATCAGGCGTGCAAAGTGACATAGGGTCATCGTGATGACCATCATCATGGCTGACGCAAAGTGATTAAAATGGATTGGGAAGTTCTGAGAGGAGGCCTGAGCCTGTCTGGTTGAAAATGTACAATGGTCCTGTTTACCACTGGGATGGGTGGCCGTAGAATCATATCTGGGTTGATGCATCTGGTGATCAGGTGACAAGTTGTCTGTGCACGTGTAAACGACCTACCGATTCCGTTGATGAGAAGACAGGGCAGTATGAGGTTGAAGACGTAAAACATCGGCCTTCTTCGCAGCCGAATCTCGTACGTGATGTCCGGATACGGCTCGGGACAGCACGAATAGAACTCGATGTTTCTCCGTGCCGAAAAATCGAGCAGATCAAATTCTCCGTTCGCTTGATAGTTGCTGATGTCACCCTGTTCGCCCTGACGCTCAAGCTCCAGCTGGAAATTCAAAGGGAACCGAAGTTGCCAAGGAGCAGAGTTCGGCATTCGAAATTTCTCCTGGTGCGATTAAATAAAAGGAATTAACTTCGCGAGCCCTATTAAGATGATAAATGAGCTATGGGAGCGCCACGCGGCTGAGGTCTCGTTGGTCCTTGTCAGGCTCTCCCGAGGATTTCGAGAAAATTGATGAAAGGGAGATGGTGACATCAATTACGCGAATGGACCGACGGCTGTTACAGGGTAAACCTGACATATCGGTTATACGCAGGCATAGGTGGGATGGTATAAGAAAATTGGGGCTTCGAGAACAAATAAGCCCTGATTTATGCTCTCTAAATGGATCTATATCTGGGTTGAGCCCGTATGTGGGTTCCTTTATAACTTGAGAACTACTGAATCCATTTCGATGAATCTTTCACGGAAACACAGTTCGAAGTCTGGAATAGGATTTAGGCTAATGGGCCTTACGATACGTAGTCAAAAACATTCACAATAAACAAACATTACAAAGATCATATCGAAACAACAAACGAACACAAACGAATAAACAAATGACCAAACGAACATAGAAACAAAAACTAACGAACAATCATGAGTTGCGTGTGCGTGTTTTTTTTTTATTGGCATAAATGGTCTTTGCAGTTCGTTATTATTTTTAGTAAGCAATATATATATCACAAATGAATTTTAAAAAACCTACGAACAGAAAATCAAATGAAGTAATTAACGAAAATGGCTTTTGGTTTTTCGCATTTCTACGAACAATATGAATCGATAATAACTAAATAACTAAAGAAAGTAATTGGCACAATATGCATAGACAATTTTTTTTACTCTGCAGGCTATCAAAGTCAGATGTTCAAATTGGTTTGTATGAAAATTCTGCATAAGATCTTTTATCATAAAGTTTCCTTAAGGTCCTATCGCTTCACGCTACCCATACCACTGGTCATGCTTGAGACCTGTACAATTTATATTTTTAAGATATGCAAAAAAAATAATTTGTAAAAACTAAAATTTTCCATTTGTAAAGTCTTTAATGAATGTTCACATTTAATTAGAAAAATGAAAAAAATAGCTTTTCCAACGATTCGTGTAGTATTTATAAGTTTGATATTAGGCACCATTGATTCTATCTCCGTCTCTTTTTACTCATTCAGGCGAGTTTAACCTCCATGGTTCTCAACGTCGATCTGTCAAAACAATGTCCGGTGCATAAAAGCATTGTACTTATTCGGGCCACGACGGGTAAAAAAAGGGTGGAAAATTTGTGTCGGCGAAATATGTCGGTTAAAAATGAAATATGTGTGGAAATTCGAACGAGGGAGATGAGGTTAAGACTACAATCAGCTGTTGCCTCGCTGTCACGTCTCTTTATCGTAGCAAGTGGTAATAAATCCAATACCGGAAGTTCAAATTAAACTCGATATTACACGGAAATTAGGTCAATAAGCGTATTTTTTTCTGAGAGCATTGGATCACTACAAGTGTTAAGTATGTAAATCTGAGTATTTTAAAGAATCTTACGGATTCTCACTATTGTATACACATTTGTAGCGACCGGAAAGTGGGTTTTTCTGTGTCGTCTCGGGATTCCATCACAAAATGACGCAATTTTTATATACTTTTTCTCTGTAACAAGGTCGATAACCGGTCCTGAAATTTTACAGAGACGATTATTAATGTATTTAGTGAAGCTCAAAAAAAATTATGACAATCCTATGAATTTAAGCCTGTCGATAGGACTTAACATCTAAGGTTAAAGAGAAGACTTTTCTAGATGATACAAATAACCAAGAATATATATTTTTATTAACCGGATCAAAGAAGTTATCATTTGTAGAATTGGCATGCGAAAAACTAAAAGCAGATGATTGATTTAAAAAAATAAGAAAGCCAAAAATCTCGAAAACCGTGGGACTTTTACTAAACTGAAACGTCAGCAGTAGGACGTGATCTAACCTATAAACATTTGCAGGATTATCCATTAATTACAGGGCGGCCTGTATATTTTGGCGTAATTGCATAGAAAGTTGATGTCAGACGTAGCAAAATGCGAAAAATTTACGAATTCGTGTGCCACCAAGTGAAGAACGATATTGAATGTGAAATGGAAAAAGTGTTCGCAAGTTGTTCCGCGCATTGGATCGGGGTCGCGGAGTACAGAATTCTCCGCCCACATCTGGGATTGAGCCCTTTTCCATCTATAGAGGCCTGGAACCGTGCGTCTCTGCTTCCTCAAGTTATCAGGCGTATCTTTCGATTTGTCGTTCATATTATTCCCTACGCCTGGATGGAAAAGTTTCTCCTTGCTCGTTCTCGTTTTTCCACGCGCTTTCTTTATACTCGTATAAAAATGCTCGGGGGGGGGGGGGGGGGGTGGAAAAGGGAATACCCTATCTACGCGACACCTTCCCTTATTCAGCTGCGAAAGCTGACGCTGCCGCGTAGTTCGCAATAACTCGATCAACGTCCGTGGACGCGCGCGCCGGGACTCTTTTCATTCGCGAATCAACCGCGCGCCGGAACTTTCAGCGGATTATTCAATTTCGATCTGTTCGACGTCGCTTGTTTCGAAAATTGCGACCGAGCGACGAATTAGACCCCTGAGAGTTTCAAATAAAATTCCGCGATTTTGATTTCGTTTTCCGTTGATAACGGGCAGGAAGAAAGTTGACAAGAATTTTCGAAATTTTTCTGCTGATGTGAAAATTGCGAAATGCAAAAGCATTTGTTAAATATAGGGTGTCTCGGAATGACCTGACATTTTACTTTATTAATAAAACGTATTATTTATTCGAAAAGTACGAATATTTTTATTTCAATATACGATAAGGTACAAACATGAAGGTTATGTGTGGAACACAATATCCGATAAATGGCCGCCTCGACCCTGTTTGCAAACGTTCGCTATTTTGACGAAATTTTCCATAACATTTTGGTATCGTGTTGGCGATCGTGTAATTCTCCATGACCAAACCTCAATACTTCCTGATGTCAGCTGTCAAAGATTAGTAGCTACTCCATATTAGCCATTTTGAGACACCCTTTATATTTAATGGGTAATCAAATATTTTAAATAAATAATGAGAATTTAATTTGAGGATCAAATATGATTTGAGTCAAATTAATTGAAAATTAATTGAATCAATTAAAAAATAATTATATTAATTAAAAATGAATTAGATTAATGAAAAAAAAATGAATAATTAATCTGACGTTGCTCACCTGATATCCGTCGTACGTCCACGAGGCCCACTTGAGCGCGCATCTCTGCTCGTCGAACGGAAAGAATTCCACGTCGATGTTGCAACTGCTCCGAAAAATTCCGTGGCTCAGCCAGACTACCTCGCCGGTGTGGCTCACTATCACATTCGTATTTATCACCGCCGAGCTGTACTGCGGATCTGCACTGTTTATAAGTTACGACGTGAACTCGCGATTTTCTTTCAGTGCTTCAATATCTTTTGCTTTTTTTTCAACCCACGGAATTTCAACAATTGTCCAGAACAAAAAACTTTTCCACCCAAAAAAATGTTTAAATGGAAATTTAAAAATATTATACAAGAATCAATTACATTTTGTTAGGAATGCATTTTTTATACTTCCTCATAGTTTTAAGGGGGCTGTGTAAAATTGAAATTTCAAAAATATATTTTTTTATTTTTACCCATTTTTACAAGCTTTTATTTAACGTGACTTCGCGTGAGACGCAAAACGGAAAAACGATATTTCACCCACTTCTCGACTGCTAAGACCTCTGAAATTTTGCAAACATGCATCTAACTCAATTTAAAAATATATATATTCACAAAATTTTCAACTTTTCATGTAAAATAAAAGTTAGCGATATCTAATCGTCCGCATAAGATCGCACTAACACATTCGAACAAATTCGTAGCCGACTGTATTTGTATGTGACAAGTTTATATGAAACAATTAGTCGTAAGTTCAATCCCGACAGTCTTTGTTATTTTTTACAAGCATTTCATGTTCCTAACGTGCAAGCTCGTAAACTAGTGAACTACTAGTAACAACTAACTAGTAAAATCAATTTAACACTACAAAGCACAACATAATTATATGTAAAGAAATATTGTTAAATACAAGTTTTTATTTAATGTACTAAAAAGTAAAATAATTGTTTCACCAAGTCACCGATGTGTGACTGTAAATAAAAGCATGGGGCGCTCAAAATTTAGACACATAATCTTTAATTTACATCAATCCGTTAACATATCAACTGTATTTAATTTATTGCAAAACAGCCTTACATCTCTTAAATGGAAATACTAAAAACTGAGTATAAACCTGTGATAATAATTTCTCTAATTACTATCGTGCCAAATTAAATACGGCTAATGAAACGGAATTGATCAAATTGATTAAATATTTAAAAAGTTGGGCGCCACAGGCATTTATTTATAGTCACATATAGGTGGCTTGGTGAAAAAAATATTTTTTAGTACATTAAGTAATAGCTTGTTCTTAACGATATTCTTCACATATAATTATAGCAGAGCCCGTGTTCTCTACTCACCAAAGTTCACTTAAATTAAATTAAAATATTTTCGATCTCATGTCCCCATGGGAGAATAAACAGGAAGATACTTCCATTAAACTCCGGAAGTTAAACTATTTTCTTAGGTGTATATATGAATATAAGGGTGTTTGTATGCATGCACACTGGAGGAAATAGTTTAACGAAATATATGTATAACTTGTGCGTATCCTGCATTACGTGCACGTAGCGAGTGTAAACTCATTATGGAACCAATTAACGAGAGTTTCTCAATTTTACCACGAAACCCTCAGGACCCGAAAGACAAAGCAAGACGAAACAAGATAAAGTTACCTGCTACGAGCAAAAACACGTACGCGTAGCTGAAGGCTACAATTCGTCAATAAACTGAAAAACATCGTTGAAATTACTTTAAATTTTTCATTCATGAAAATTAAATTTCTCACAATAAAAAGGAACAGGCAACGAAGAGTCCTATTGTTTAAATAAAAAACTTGAAACAAACAAATATCTTCACGTTGCGCCATCGAAAATTTTGATCAAGGTTGCTTCGATTAATCGTGCCAAGTTCAAGGTTTGATGCAGGGGATTGAGGAGAATATCTTTGGCCGAGGACCACATATGGTTCACTTACTTGTTGTAGAGTATAGTATCGGGACGCCAGACCCGATTGTAGGGGACCCTTATGACCCGAATCCCTGCGAATTCCGAAGCGTTCCACTTTAGATGATGATCGGTCCAGATCTGGGTGACCCAGCAGTTCGTCGTCAGAATTTGATTCTTCTCATCCTGCAATTGTCCGAGGACTCCTTGTTATCTGGGTGCGCCCCATGATGTGCCTAAGGGGGGATTGTCTTTTTTTTTCGCAAAATTTACCGCTTTTTGGGAATTTTTTTGTGAAGAAAGTATACAACGGAAAACTTGTGAAACTTGGCATATAGTTTTATTGATCTGTTTACTACATACAAAAAAATGTTTAAACAATTTCATCAAAAAATCCGCCTCCCACCCCCCTCGACGCGCGATGGTCCTTTTTTGATGGTGTGCACGATTTCTCAAAAACTATTCAACCGATTGCCTTCAAATTTGGACAGAATGCTCAGCTGACATCCTTTTATCGTTTGATGAAGCAAAAAAGCAATACGTTTAATAGTTTTTTATTTATAACAAAAAATCGATCAATTTTTTTCGAAAAATCGATACTTCAAGTTCAAAACGTCACCAAATCGTCAATTTTTTTTTTTCCCTTCATCGAACGATAGCTATATGTGTCTAAAGTAAAATGCTTTTTGGGTTTTTGTTGCAGGATGAACGTGAAGGCTGTAATCGTGCACACCATCAAAAAAGGACCATCGCGCGTCGAGGGGGGTGGGAGGCGGATTTTTTGATGAAATTGTTTAAAAATTTTTTTGTATGTAGTAAACAGATCAATAAAACTATATGCCAAGTTTCACAAGTTTTCCGTTGTATACTTTCTTCACAAAAAAATTCCCAAAAAGCGGTAAATTTTGCGAAAAAAAAGACAATCCCCCCTTAAGACGAGAGAAACCTTTGAGCGAGGAAAAAATTTGCTGATTTTTATGATCTTTTTTGAAAAGGAAAGATTTCTTCACTATTTTTTAGCCTCGGGCTATGTTTTATTACTACTTTTGGCTGTTACTGTTTTTTTAAATTGGTCTTCTAAAAAAATTGGGGGTATGGCACGGTCCTCCAAAATGCATTTTTTAAACTGGCGTGAAGTATAGCTAAAAAACTATATATGACCAATTCTGATAAAATTTGGTACAAATGTTTCTAACCTTATTGTCTCAAACATGTGCCTAAATGTTTTGGAAAATTCTTTCAAAGTATTTTTTTTGTAAAATGTCGCCATTTCTTCCGGAAAATTCAATCTTATTGTTTCAAACCATACCATTTTATCGATTTCCAACATTTCTTACTTTTTCTTGGTTCATATCAGAATTGGGCAGCAGACATTGCTTTTGTAATTTCATTACCCGTAAATTACAATTACTGTAAATAACTGCAATATTTAGTCACTAATTACAATTACGGGAAACAATTATACATTTTTATTTATCAATTACAGTTACTATAAACAATTGTAATTTTGTGATTATCAACTACAATTACTCGAAATAATTGTCATTTTTTTGTTGCCAAATGAAATTACTTGAAAAAATTGTATTTTTTTGCTGCTAATTAAAATTACTTGGAAGAATCGTAATTTTTCCGTTATCAATTACAATTACTGTAAAAATAGTATTTTTTGTATTATTCGTTACAATTACTTCGGAAAATTGTTATTTTTTTATATCAATTACAATTTTCTTACGATTAACCCTTTAACGTCACAAAGACACTTTTCACAAGTCTTCTTTTCGGCGTGATTATTTACCATGAAAATGTCGGAGAAAAAGTTCCTAAAGTACCTTGTCGACTATTTTCAAGGCCGCTCTTTCGCCTATAAAATTATTTTTTATACAATATTTTTGCACAATATTGATAAAAAAGCTTCGTTTTTACAAAAAAAAACGAGATATTCATTTCAATGCATGAAATTCTCTCAAGCAAAAAAAAATCTAATGAGACCACATTGCGTGGTTTATTATTACTGAAAGTAATTTTAATAATTTCTGATTTAATTACAATCACTGAAAATAATTGTAATGACTTCTAATTCAATTACAATCACTGAATGAAATTTTAGTGAACTTCGACTTAATTAAAATGACTCAATGTAATTTTAATTAACTCCAATTCAATTACAATTACTGGAAATAATTTCAATGGACTCTAATTCAATTACAATTGTCGAAAGTAATTTCAATGAACTCCGATTCAGTTATTATTACTAAAAGTACTTTTAATGGAATACGATTTAATTACAAATTACCTTTAGTAATTTGTAATTGTTAATTTCTTATTACAATTTTGCCCAGCACTGGTTCATATTCTGCCCATGGGTGTAATGGAGGAAAAATCTTCGTTGGTTTTTCTTTCATGTCAATCCCGCCGACACTACGTGCCACGTCGTCTGACAACATCCGCCGCCACTCGCTTAAAAGACCGTGGCATACCTCCACCATTTTTAAAGTTTAATCAAATAAAATACCACGTAACAGCCAAAAGTAGTAATAGAACATACGCTATGTCTAAAAAATGATGAAGCATTCTTTTGTTTAAAAAAATCATGATCGTCACCAATGTTTTCCTCGCCCAAAGGAATCTCCCTCCTTAAAGCCACATAATTGTGGGAATTTTTTGTTTTCGCAACTGAAACTTGCCACATCGATGATGTGATGAAGCGAGAGCCCGAACACGACGACAAGTGGCTGGGACGAATTCTTGGCTGGTCGTACTCCTGCGTCGTAGCCATCGAGCAAATGCTTCGTTAGCCTGTACTCGTGTTCGTCACAGGAACCTGAAAAAACTGCATATTCCCTAACTCGGTAGAAACAAGCGTGTGATTCCACTTTTCTAGGCAAGATTCCGGATTTTAGGGTCCCCCAAGTGCCCCTGTTAGGATCACACGGGTGTCATTTTTGGGGTCCGCCAAGTGCCAGTTTTACGGGCTGCCAAATGCCATTTTAGGGTCCGGCAGGTGCCATTTTTAGCCTCTCCTAGCCTCTAGGGAGCCGGTCAGCAAATTATCACCATTTGCCATCTACCCTTGTGCAATAATCGCCAGATTAGCGTGCAAACTACCAAGCCATCAAGCCTAACACGCGCTTCACCCTAGCAAGAATAGCAGTCAATGATGAAAGATCAAATAAGATTAATCCAAAGATAGGAGCAGTGTGTTGAGTTATCACGTTGGACGCCATGCATGGAACAACTCCTGTACGAGGAGATAAAACTAGATCGATAAGTTTGTAGCCAGAGATAAAGCTCATGACCGCGAGTGAGTCTGGTCGCGTGGGTGATCGGGGATGAGGCTATGACTAGGGTGTGAAGCAGCTCCAAAGTTTGAGCGACCAGATTTCTCCCTAACGCCCTAACTTGACCCGTGACACACACGGTTCATTGAATTTCCGCATCGAACAAATTAATCCATCGGACCCTCACCTCATCCGTTGGAACAGCATTGTATGATTTTCGTTCCATCGAAATGGGTGTCCCTAATCCCTGCAGCATGTAGGCGCGATTAAGCGTCCTCCACCCCGTCCCACGGAAACAACAGCTCAGCTGATCAGCCCTTTAAGCCTCCTTTCTTTCCACCAAAAAGAAACACCATGGATCCAAAACAAACTTAGATTTTGCCCAATTGCCAACAAAACAGTGTTGCTTTAAAGAACGCTGATCAGTTTCTCGAAATGCAAAGACATGTTCAACAGCAATCGACATAATTCCATTCAAAACCCATCCTCGCAATCACGAGCCCTTATCGGAACATCTAATTTCCTTACAAATAGCCCTTGTGTCAGTTCCTATTTTAAACTCCCTTAGCCCACAACGCCCACTCTTCCCTTTCCCTATGGAGGAGGCCACGAATGAAGGAAACGCTCTTCTTCGAGGGATGATGTCCTACAAGTTCCAATTAGCCCGGAGCACTGTTGTACCAACTGGTAGCAGGCAAACGGGCGTAATGCACAATTCAACGGGCGGCGTGATCCTGCATTCGACCCTCTTTGATTGCTACCCCAGACGATGCACAGGGTACTCCGCGTCAAACAGACCTGGTTTTCATTCCTCATCGGGTTAGTTATTGATCATCGAAAAATTGTTCCCATTTCCGTCGGATCATCAATCAACTGGTATTGCTTAGGTTTTTAAATACCCACATAGTTTTAATATTGCATTCAGACTTTCTAGTTTTTTAACATTGCTAATGGACACGGAAGTGCCAAAAAGTGGCATTTGCAGTATTAGCGAATATCCTTGCATAAGTTATATTGAAGATCGATCACGTACGTGTCTTTTAGCGTCGGGATCACCGATGAGATTCGGGTGGGGAGGCTAGCCTTTTGGCCTCACAGCCTCTTCAAGGCCAAATATGTTGACTACATATAAAATGGATGCACCCACAGCTACCACCACCACATAGGCAAACTAGTTGTGTTGGAAAACTACCGAGGCCCTCAGCGATATGCCGTTTAAAGCCACGCTCCTTCCCCTTTAAAATAAAGAGAAAAAAAAAACCAAAACCACCCCTATGTCAACCCGGTATATATAGAATCGCGATGAACCATTGATTGCTGTTTTTACGACCACAAATCGAAAACGTTGCTGCTTGCTATATGTCCGGATGAAGGTTCGTCATATGCATTTATGCATATCTCTTCCCTACATATAAAACTGTAAGGGGTGCATTATCGGTCATTTTTGAAGTTTTACCAAATGTCTTCAGACGATTCTTGTAAAGGGTCATATCGCTCACTGTGCTGCGTTGATCTTCCCCGCTTTGATTTACCCTTTTTCTCTTGTGTTTTTCTGGAACACTATGTTTTATGAAACAGCGTCAGTAGTATCTCAAAATCTATTCGTGCGAACAAATTCGGACGGAGCACACTTTATAACATTTTCTATTATTTAACCGGATGATTTTTCAACATGTTTATTTGTCCATAATAAATTACTGAGACCATTTTTTTGTCGCAAATTGAACTTTTTTCAACGTAATTTTCAATATTTCAGGAAAGTATTCGGCCATACGTAAGTTTTATTCTTCATTTCAGATCAGCGTAGTTGCCAGAACCACCTACACCGATTGGCCATGCAGCAACGGTCGCACTTTCTTTCAATAATAATAACTTCATTGTTTATCAATATTGATCAATGTAAAAAAAACTCAAACTTGACAAGACTATGGATTGTTCGTCTGTAAAATCGCGACCGCGTCACCCTAATGCTTTTATTAGAAAAATATTGCAAATCGACTCATTTTTTGGCCCCAAGTTTTATGCAGGTCTGTTATATTCGCTACCAATCGGACTTCAGCCAAGGGCCCAGCCAGTATACATGAATGTATAAATAAAAAAATTAACGTATACACGTGTGCGCGTGCGCGCGTGTGTGTGTAAATACGCCCCTATGTCCACATTCACAGATCCAATTGTCGGAGGTTTGTGAGTATGCAAATTGGCGAATTTGCGCGGTGGCAAACGCAAAATGGCACGAGCCCTGTCGCTGGACTGTAGGATGAGTCTGCGCCATATAGGATTGCCAGAAGGCACCTAACCCACCGGAAGGACAACATTTGCAAACGCGTGACCGGCTTCGGACCTGCGTTTCCGTATTCGCGGTCCGATGGTACAGGGGAGGAAGCCAGGGGGCGGAGGCCCGAAGCTGAGGGGGTTGAAAGGTTGAATGTTGAGGGGGCAGGGGTTTAAAGGCTCGTCAACGGACGTCAGCCTCCCACTTGCGTGTTTTCGAATCCAATTAAGGGGTTGCATACGTTGAGACGCGGAGAAAGGGCCAACGAGTTTAGGGGTGGGGGCGGAACGTATAGGGGTGCGCGTTATTTGAGTGACACTAAAGTCGCTAGCTTTGTTGGAACATCGACGGGGGACATCACTCGAGCGAAGAATAACCTTCACGGGTTTTTCCTCGTGAGGGGGATTCATTAAAAGTTTGGAATTCCGACCATTTCATCCCCCCTCAATGGTAATTTTTGTGCAAAAGGTAAACTATTTCTAAAGGTAAATTCTAAAGGTAAATTTCTAAAAGGTAAATTATTTCTATTCATAGCCCCTCCCTCTCTGTAATTTTGTACCATCGGGCTCGAGAGGAGTCTTCAATATCGGAGGTGCTGAAGACTTCTGGAACTTCGACCTTGAGGCTTTCGGAACTTTCGAGCCCCCCTCACTTTCGAAAGAGACCCCCCGGTTCGCAATCCGTCACATACTGGAAAACTTTCCGACAAAGTCCTCACGGGATTTCACCTTTCTATTATCAGAAATATCTGGAAAACTTGGTCCATTGAAAATTCTCGCTGGTCGTATGATTACACCTTTCCACCCCCACCCCCCTCGAAGACATTCACTATAGTTGCCCAACTATAAATTCGCATGAATCCTCGTATATACACGAGCTCGCAGATTTCCAGACCGCGGGCTTCTTCTTCTCTCTAATATTTGCTAAAATTTGCATGATTTTGGATGATGAATTGGTGATTTAAATTGTGATATACACGGTGCCTTGTTATGAATGGATAATCCTGCAACTGTTGATCGGTCGGATCATGTCCTCCTATAGGTTGGAATTTCAGGTTAATAAAAGTCTCACGGTTTTCGAGAGTTTGGGCTTACGCTTTTTTTTTTTAAATCATCTACTTTTGGTTTTACGCATGACATTTCTACAAATGATACGAATCGACAATAACTGAGCCACCTTTCAGACTAATTGGCACGATATGCGTAGTACACGTTTTTTGACACCGCAGGTCATCAAAATCAGATGTTGAAATTGGTTTGTATGAAAATTCTGCATAAGATCTTTGTTCATAAAGTTTTCTCAACATTTAAGGGTTTCTAGATAAAACAAATGAACAACAGTATTTTTTTTTAAACCGGGTAAAAATGTTATCGTTTGTAGAAATGGCATGCGAAAAACCAAAAGCAGATGATTTTTATCTCGAAAACCGTGGGACTTTTACTGAACTGAAATTCCAGCATATATTAGGGCATGATCTGACCTGTCAGTTGCCGCATTATCCATTCATAACAGGACACCCTGTATACATACATATATGTCACGATTTAAATAACTTCAACGAAAATCAAGAGCATTACGCAAATATTTGAGAGAAGGAAAGGCGCGCTGTCTCGAGCACCCTGTACGAACTTGGGGTTCTTCATTTTTGCTCCAGACGCTCGACCATACGCGTTCTGTCATATACTCGCAAGACATTCGGAAACTTTAGGAAACTGTGCTGCATACTATATTGCCCAATAACGAACAATTATAATTACTAAGAATTTTCGTCACGAAATACATTATGGTTGTTATCAGCATTTTTTTTGTTATTGTTATTATTATAACTACCACTACTCTTACTACTATAATTATGTGATTATTATTGTTGTTGTGACTACCATTGGTATAAAAATAGTAATAATAATGATAATAACAATAATCATTTTTCCTAATAATAATCAGTTACTAGGATTATTAATTAAACGAATAGTAATTAATATTTATTTTTGTTATCAGTTCTATGCATACAAACAATAGTAATAATAATAATAATCTGAGAAACGTATAAGAACAGGAACTCGAAAAACGCTACGTTTGTTTTGAAATCTAAAAAAACAATATTTTTAGTGATCTTTTGAAAATAAAATATCTTTAAATCTGAGGTTTACGGAGTTCTGTTTTCACATTTTTACTGGAAAGTGAAAAACTTCGAAGAGGCTAACTTTTTTCCATTAAAAGAACGCCACACAAAAGACATTGTGACGATGAAACGAGTGAAAATAATAATAAAAATTTGATAAATTTGCACGATAATGAAAATTCGGTCATTTATTTTTGAAAAAATATAAGTAAGTAAATATTTTGTCGCTCCGACAATTTTGCTGTTGGAAATACTTTTGATTCAGGAAATTATTTATTTAAAAAATACCTTATTTAATGTGATGTTTCATGCTGGGAAAAATACTCGAAGCGAAGAGAATAAAAAAAATGTCACATTTATCTCACCGTTTACGATGAGCATGGCCAGCACTCCGTAGCGTAGGACACTCGCAGGAGCGAAGCAGGTCCGCGGCGGCATGAGGAAAATCGACGAGGCAACGATTTTGTATGGAAAAAAACCCGAACGAAAGGACGGCCGGCCTCCGACTAGTTTGCATCCGAACGTTTTCCGAGCGCGAGCTTTTCAATTTCACATGCTGCGCGTGTTGGTCCAACGCGCGTTTATCCCTACCATCCCCTATTCAGAATATTCTATCGGCTGGCTCATATTAGAGCGCAGGCGTTCATCCTTTGTCAACGCAATTATAGCGCAAACGGGTTACAGTAGGTTTTACCAATTTTACACATTTTTCTCGATTTTATTTTAACAGTTTTTTTTATTCACTATTTTTTGTAATAATTGTAACATTCGAATGGAGATTTTTCGTCAGAAATCTTTATTTTTATTGAGAATGTTAAAATAAAAATATTTATTGAGAATGTTTTTAAAGAAATATTGCCTTAGAATACTAAATGTCTGTTAAGCGGATTTTTTTTTGTCGTGTTATTCGGTGGATTTGAATTCATGTGATAATTGACGTGAAATTTTATTAAGAAAAATGGAAAAAGATTCCATTCTATTGGCACTGTAGTTAATTTCGGTTGAAAATATTGTTACCATAAAATACAATATGTTTTTAATATTATTCAGTTAGGATTTATTTATTTTCCTTCGAAAATTTTCTCATCCATTTTCTGTGATAATTTTAGCGAAAATTGTTTCGTTTAATATTTGTTTTTTTTCGGCATTTTCCAATTTCGTATCTTCGCAACAATATACAAATTTGAATTAAATTGTATTTCAAACGTGATTGTACATCGGGCACATTCGCGAATAGCTAAAAGAATTAATTCACTGGGAACGTATTTAATTGTGTAGAGGCTTCCCATTGTTCTCAATTATTTTCGCTTGAAATAACACATCGAGCGCATGTATTTAATGCGATTGGGAATATCCAGTTGAAAAATTCTCGTGCTCACCCAACCCTCTTCCATTATCCCGGACAGCCAGCCCCAAATGTGAAAACATCCGTAAATACTAAACAAAAAAGGGGTAGTGCAGTGTCAATCCGCCTGAAAATTACTATTTACTGAATTCGAATTAAAAAAGAATATCAAAGTTTACTTTTAAATTACAACGTTATAAAAAAGCGATCTGAAAATTACGGAAAAGTACGAAACATGGTGACAAAATGTCGCTACTTGAAGATTCGGCTTCGGTCCGGCCACTAGTGTGTTTCCAAGGTCAGCGATGGTACAAATACAAAAGTAGCCAAACGGTCCGTAAAATTTTCCGAATGATTTAGGTCATAGTTTTTGAAATATCGAAAATTAAACTATGAGAAGCGAGAATTCGCAGTGACGGAGCGCTCCTAGCGGGGACTAGGAGTACCAAGGCTGCTCGTGCATCAGCGTTCGATCTAGACAGCCATGCAGATGACGATGGTGACGTTTCCGGCGCGAGGTCCGAAGCTATTTACGGTTAGAGTACTTGGCGCGTGATATCGTGCAGATTAAATTAAATTGTGATTGGCACGGGGAAGCGTATCATGAGCACGAGACGGGAGCAGGACTGTAGTCGTTGCAACGGCGACGCTGAATCCGCCTGCGAGTGCCCAAAGTGCGGGAAATGTTCACGGAGAGCCAGTAACATATCAGCGACTTCGTCTTTTGTAAGATCTGGAGATACGACGAAAATTGCATCGAAATCGACGGAGACGCATTACGTTACGCACATAGCCTTCGCTGGAATTCGCAGTGATAATATTTACGAAGTAATTTTGCAAGTATGAATTATCCGTTCGTTCAATTACGAGATCCTTCGTAAAACGCCGGAATGGCAACGGTGTTGAGCCAATCGACTAACAGCCCCTTTCGTGCGGCGACTGCGCCACTTCTGGGGGCGCTGCGGTCGCAGTTGTCATGGCCGCGGCGATGCATCACACGCGACCCCCTCGCAAATGCGATTGCGATTTTCTTCAAAACGCGACGCGAGACTTCGTTGAAATTTGGTCAATCGACACAGAATTTTGGCACGAAGCGATTGGGCCCCTCACTTTTTGTTTCTCGCAACTCGGGACAAACTGTAGAACCATTTCATATCTCGATTTTGAGGTTGACCGTGGGAAACGATTAACGAACCCGCTTAAAAGCCTTCCAATTGAAATTGAGGTATTTTTTCGGCGTGAGCCTGGAGATTGATAAAATAATATTTCAGGTTAAATTACTTGTGGCGCCCGAGATTGACTTGTCGACGGTGAAGATAACCGTGAAGAAGAAAAATCTTCGCGTAACGTTGCATCGTCCTTTGGGAGAACTGGCTAAGCGTTTACCTCTCTCATCGATACACGAGAAGTCACCGCTCAACGAACTGATCAAAAAGGCCATTAAACATTGCGACAATTTCCTCATACCCGAGACCATCGACGGCGATAAAGTCCGTGCGATGATCGACAATAAAAATCGAATTCTCGTGCTCACCGCGCCGACGATAAAACCTTGCAAAGCGCTCAGACGACGCTTCTCGATGGTCCTGAATAAATAGAATACGAATTGCATTTTCAAGTCGCTCGATTTTTCTCCGAAAATACACCTTTAAGGCATCGATGCTTTTTGATATCACGGATTTTAGGATCGCCGACACCTCGCGGCACGACACTGCGCTCGGCGGATTTGCATGCGACCCTGGTGGCTGCAATTTCAACTATTAAATATATGCCGGTCAGGGTTTGTAAGCAATTTTCTTTAAATAGCAGTTCCATTTTAAGCGAAATAAAAACGATTGTGATTTCATTTGTTCTTCCTCCAGTGGCACATTAGCCGACATGGCCTTCAAAATGAACATACGAACAAAAAGAAGATAAAAGAAAAAAAACATTCGTCCAAAGATCCATCGTGTACAGGATAGGTCGAAATTGACAGTTGTACAGTGTCAAAATCTGAATTTTCCGCCTACCTCAAATTCTCTTTTCCCCGTCTAAATCACTTATTATTCTGCTCTTTTTTAAATTGTAATTTATCAGTCGTAATAAAAAACTTCCTTGCCCCCGTCCGGCATGAATATTCCGCGACACTGCCTCGAAAATGCAACCTTCTTCGAACGCTACGACGACATGGATCTACGAATGACATCTCGGGGCCTCAAAACAGCCTTTCGATTTATAAAAGTGCCCGATTTTTACACAATCGATGACAGAGAATATTTTGCGGTTCGGAAATTTACGCCTCCGTTAAAATGTTTCTTCACTGTTGTTAATTTCTTATTCAGAGACGAAAAAAGTGACAAAATTATTTCAGGCCGAAATGAAGCTCGAAGGTTTGAAGATAGGAACGGCAGCTCTGGCGAGCGAAAACGTGCTCAATATAAAGTTACACGAGATCGAGGCTGCCGTGCCAACAGTGAGAAACATCAACTTTTTCATACCTCCAGAGGCGGACGCCCGTCACGTTTCGGTCGAGGTGTACAACGGCAACGCAATTTTTGTGAGAGCTCCGCTCCGAAACAAGCATTAAGGACGTTAATAAAAGTGTTCAGAGTAGATGTGTACGCATGAACCGACACTGTTGGATGGGCGGTACTTTGAGTTAAGCAGTTGTTGTGCATGGCCGATACTCGGAGCGGTGACGGCCTAGCCATGCTGGGCATATCGACCAGTGAGCGGGAAGACCAATACTTTTGAAGCTCTTGCTTGTAGATGCTTGAGATTATAAAATCTGTGCACCAGAGAATCAGAAGAATATGGGACCCGTCTAACGTCGGTAGGGGTTTCCGGTTTTTCTCGCACCCCCGGCAAATGCGGAACAGTGCAGCTCAATATTTGTAGACGCAACGGAACGTTAGGTCAGATTAGCGTAGGGCGACCAGAGAGTGATAGAAAAGGGTAGTACGTAAAACCCGCAAGAGGTAGACAATATAATAAGTATAAAAAAATAAGTTGGAATTCAGGAAATTAAGATATATATACACTATCGATTAAAAGTTTTCGATAACTTTAGAAAATAGCAATATTTCGATCGCTCTAGATGAGGGGTGGGCAAACCGTCGACCGCCTAGACGATTTCAGTAGCCCGTTGGAGTAAAATCAATTAAAAATATGGCCGCCTTTGTTTGGATTTCAAACTGTTGTTGGCAGTAGGCAGGGATATTTTGAATCGTAGTGTTGCACACTTGAAAAGTTTGGCCACTTCTGCTCTAGATAATTGCGAAATTATATTCCAATAGAATGCATTTTATTTCTCTTTTTCCGATGATAATATACAGCTGTATAAAATGAATTACATTCCAATTAGCCAGAGCGATAGAAAATGTTGCTATTATCCGAAGCGATGAAAAACTATTATCCGGTAGCGTATATACAGAGTGGCCCATTAAAAAAGCGTTACGAACGAAACGTACGCATTGCGATGGGAAATCTTTCAAATAAAAGCAGCGTGAGGCCGAAAGAAATGACTGATCCTGCGTGTAATTTTCAAGGTCACTAAAATTTTGAAAGCAGCCACATTTTTCATTCTATATTTCCTACAGTTTATCCCGCGATCTTTACAAAAAACTTTTTTAAGTATTTTTTCTTACATTTAAAAAATAAACCGCCCTGTATACAAGGCTCCTCTTGTGTCCCAAGGCAAAAACCGTTGGTAAAAATGCCAGGGATTGCAGCTGAAGACACCCCCACACGAATAAGGATAATAAATTGCGAGAGTCGAGGTGCGGAGTCGTCTTTCCTCATTTTATTTAACAATTAAATAAAATTCACAGGTCGACGAGGACGAAACGTCGATTGTTCGATGATGATCTTATTTCTCGCTCCTTTTCTCGTCTTCTTTACTTCTTCGCAGCTTGAACTTTGCCGGTTTTCGCTGGTGCCGGTTTGGTGGCTTTGGCCGGGGCGGCCGCCGCCTTTTTCGGTCCTCCCAATTTCTTCGGCTTGGCCCCTTTGGCGGCGAGAATCTGCTTGGTGCGCCTCTCCTGCAGCCTCTTGGCCCTCATCGCCGGCGCCGTCTTCGGCAGGGCCACCTTTGACACAAACATCACTCTCGTGTAATTCGCGCCTCAAGGTCGGCGGCGGTTTTTTCCTTCTTTCGTTATTAGCAGGGTCATAATGGCCCAAATTGGTGGGAATATCCTTTTCTTCCCGTTGCGCTCATTTTTTAAAAATCGAAATGTAGTAATTTCAAAACATTATGGAGGAAAACGTCGGCGATCACTCACCCCGCGTTTCTCGGCGACCGCCAACTCCTTCTCGCGCTGACGTCTTTGGGCCGTGAGCACTGCCGATCTCTTCAGCACCGCAGCGTACGGGTTGAGTCGCAACATCGCACGTGTGTTGGTCAGAGGATTCAGTTTCTTCACGCTACGTACGATCCTCTTTCTGCTCCCGAACGTTCCAAAAACGACCAACAACAAAAAACGACTCGCTTTTAGTTTCAACCCTCTCACGACGAGCGCCTTACTTTCTTTGCTTTCGTTGCGTCAGAAATGGTTGGAGTATAATCAATGTGATTCAACAACACGGACCATAAGGATCATCATTTTCAGGACTGACTGGAAACTCCGACGTTCGAACATTAGCGATATAAAATTGAAGGGAAATAAAACGAACGAAGCAATGACTTTTTTTAACACTGTCAACTCAATTCATAAATGTATAAATATTTAAACCAATTTATACGAATAATTGAATATTTCAATAATATTACATGAATAAATGGATAAATATTTTTATAATTGTTCATATATATAAATATTTTGCTATCATTATAACAATGAATGAATATTTATTATCAAGCTTGATAAATAAATATTTAAGTTAATTTAAGTGTTACGAAACTAAGAAGAGAGAGGGACGAGAAGTGAAGCGTTTACCTTGGTGTTCTAAGAACCTTGCGTATCTCGTCGCACTTGAGAAGCCTCGCGAGATCGGTGTTGGCCATTTTGGGGAACGGCAGATTGTAACCGGCCTTGAGCTGGGACTCCTTGCGCCAAGTGCCGTAGAGGGCGTCGAGCTGATCGAACGCGGACTTGGTCCAGATGACGAAACGTCCGACGTGGCCACCGGGCGCGAGCTTCAGTAGATTCAGCTTGTTGATGTTCATCAAATCGACGCCAGGAATGTTGCGGAAAGCTTTGCGAATTCCCTGACGAAAAACAAAAACAAAAACGTATTGCCTATCGCTGAAATCACAATAATCACGCCGTTCGTACGTAAGATCGTGCGACTTTTCAGCCACAAATGTGCGGTACACCATGTCACAGCGGAGCGGGAATCGCTGAGCTGAAACGCCTAGTGACCGTATTTCTCTGGCATCTGATTTGGACCATCCCGAGAAATGGACATTTCGAGCTGGGGACATTTCTACGATGCGTAAACGCGTAGAAAAAAAAAAAACCAACGTGTTTTGCAAGAATGGGAAAAATATTTATTCGCCACATTTTTTAATTCTCTGTGAACATTTCGGAAAAAAGCGATTCGAATTTTTCTTCTTCTTTAATGTCTTATTTTGTCGATTGATTTTACATGAAGTCTATTTTTTTGCTCCATTTGATCGCTAGGGACTGATGTATCTTTTTTTTATAGTTTTTTTCATGCATTTTCGACGTTTACAAGAACGCGCGCGCGCGCGCGCGTGTAGAAAATTATCATTATTATGTTATTATGACAATAATATAACATAAAAAGTCTAACCTGATCTTGGCCGTACACAATCAAAGGTCCACGACGCTGGATGCGACGACGATTACGCATCTTACCCTTACCGGCACGGAAACGTTGGGACTTGTACACCTGAAAAAAGCAATTGTGTCCCGATTAATATTTAACATATCGAAATTAATGATTTAACGATAGCTCGCGAGTATTTTTGAAATGTTATATGTAATTGATACGATAATTATTAGTACCGTTATTATCATTGTTGTTATTGTTATTATTGTATATTTGTGATATTGTACATTTCACGGTTGTAACTTTGTCGTCAACTCAAACTAACTCCTTCGTAAGATTATTTTTGTACTCGGAGTAGGTTCTATTAAGTTTTTTATATGAAATTTGCAAGACATTTTAGGAGTCGAGAAGGGATGTTGCTTGCGTCTGGAGTCGGATGTTTTAGAGAGAGAACGTTGCTGTGCAGTGTGCGGTAACAAATGTCGCAGTAGAACGAGGCAAAGAAACGCTATACTGTAACGCCTAGTTACTATTTTGTTCTGGCACCTGATTGGACCATCCCGATAAACGAGTTTACCGGGCTGGGGACATTTCTACGGTGCGCGGTGAGACGTAATTTCATGGTTGATACGCATTGTTGACTCAGAAATTCCCTGATTTTGATGTTAAATATCAAGAAAAAATAAATAAATTTAAAAAAACTGAAATTCGGTAAGTAATTTAAACGCTGTAAAGTAAAAAAAAATACACTAAAATCAAATACAGAACCTATTCTTCATTTATAAACAGAATTTTTTGTGTCGGTGTCCATAAATAAAAAATAAATATGAACACTTGTTTCCAACGATAATTGTGTGCAAATGTAGCTTTAAAGTGAATTAGAAATTTTTAATGTTTCGCACTGACAACTTTTTTCTGTATATAATGAAGAATAATGCAAATATTAAAAATATTCATTTTTACGCTTTTCGGTTTTTTCCTGTCCGTTTCATTTTTCGTAGTTCTTGCAAAAAGTGCATTTTGGAAAAATTCCCCGACTTTTCCCTAAATATACCAGGAGGAAAGAAATTCCCTGCGTTTCCTCGATTTCCCATATGCGTGACAGCCATGAGTTTCTAAATAAGAAAAATAAGGGTAATCGGAAGAGAACCGGGAAAAAACCAAATGGTACCTTCTGTATATCGTTCCAGGCCTTGATGCGGCGCAAGAAGATGACGGCCTGCTTCGTCTTGTTGTATTCCTGAATTTTGTCGGACACGACCACTGGGAATTCCGGCACTTCTTGGATCATGTGACCTGGCGGGCGCGAGAATATTTTTTTTTTCAGTGTCAGGTGCGAAGGAAAGAGACAATTCACGCGCGATGGATTTTGAGATCGGGCTCCTCAGAGCTTTTGAATCATAATCACTGTAGATCATAAACACGGACCAAAAGCTAATCATCATGGTAGTTGAAATTCGTCATTTAAAAATAACATTTGTAACAATTTTACCCTTGGACTGAACGAGGGCCGGCACACCGGAAGCGGCGATGGCCGAGACGATCGCGTAACGCTTCTGGTTGACGTTGACGCGTCGGTGCCAGCGGCGCCAGGGCTTCGTCGGAGCGAACATGCGTCCGCCACGGCACATGTTGCCGAAGGCACCCTGGCCGGAGCGATGGGTACCGCCACCACGGACACGGGGTATACGCGCCACCGCGCGTCCCGTACCCCATGACTCGGCGGAAGTCTGATGACCTGCAATCATATACCTGCCCTTTAATCATTTATAGGTCTGGTGAGAAAAAATATTCATCAAAAATCTCGTCTAATACCATTTAAAAACTCAACCCTGAAAATCTGCAAGTCGCAAAGAAATGGAACCGAAAATCTCATAGAGAACGATTGGAAAAAAAGAAAACGAATCACGGAAAAATTACATGCTCCGAAAATGAAATAAAAAATTCGATTTAGTGTAAGGATTGTTTGTTTTCTAAACTAACCCCAACAAAATTAAACACAAACCTGCTTTGAAACTCTTAACACGGAAAATTGAAACAGAAACAAACTAACACCACGGATGAATACAAAAATGCAAAAACTGAAAAATAAATTGAATAATCGAAAATGAAATTGAAAATTCGATTTTTAGAAATCAAAAGCCCGAAAAACATAAGAATTTAAATGCTTCGCAAATAAAGAAAATATGCGAAATTCGATTTATTCGCCGTTGCTCACCGGCTTCCTTGGAGACGCAGTACGGCTGTCTGCTGTTCTTCGACACTTGCTGGTGTACGAAATTCACCACATCCGGGCGAATCGGAGCCTTGAACACAGCTGGCAGAGAAATCGTGTCTCCGGAAGGCTCATTTTTGTCGGTGTAAACCGTGACCAGGGGTCGAGCTGTTGATAATGACTGTGACAATAAAACAGAGTCTTAAAGTTTTTGCCTCTCAAGGGAGGTCAATATTCTTCTCAAGGCGAAGGACCAATGCGGTGGAAGTACATGGAGAGCTTATGGAGTTTAATTTTCAAAGGACAATAATACAACTTTCATACGTTTATTAATATTCACCGAAGAATATAATTCTCATCGTTACTACCGACCTCTTCCGCTGGGAATAGGTCAGTAGGAGTGAGGAAATTATATCGGTCAGTAAATATTATTCAATTTATTCATATTATATTATTTTCTTTTAATTGAAAAACTCACGAGAAATTTTTTCTGGAAACTAATTTTTATTTAAAAACTCGCTCACTTTGATTAAAAGACCTTTCCAGTGGATGTAATAAAAGTATGTTTATTTCGACAATTTTTGAGAATGAGAAAATTTTGCCGGATTCTTTGTGTATGTTTATATATTATCTTTGAATGCAAAAAATCCAATACGATTCGAGCAAAAGCGACGTGTCAACATACTGCAAGGGATATAAACATAGGAAAACAGGTATACGCATGGATAAATATTAGGAGAAGATGATTAGCGAATTGAAAGAAAAGTGGGCAAGGAAAAAACGTGGGTCAGAAGATGGAAAAAAGGGGATGTAGATACCAAATGTAGAATACGCATGCAGGAAATTGAAAATGCCAGTGTACGAAAGTAAAGGAAAAATCGAACCAAGGAATAGTAAATGAACTGGTGCGATGGCTGAATAATAGCAGGGTGTTAGAAATTGACCAGACAATAGAAGCACGACTGAAAATGCAGCTGACAAAGCAACTGTGGGATTAGATCAGACAATTTGGGAAACTAGCAACTAAGATTAATATATAAGATCAATGTAAAATAATTGATGTAAATGAAAAGAAAAGGGCATTTATGTGAGCACCCTTAAAAAGAATATAGAAAGAATAAAATATGACTACTACTATTATCTTTGAAAAGGATTATTTTGATTTTGCCGATAGCTACAAATTTTGTTATCGATTGATGTACTTTGCAGTGTTAGTTTTATTGCAAATAAAAATATAAAAAGTTTGTGAAGCACAAGGAATTATCTTCCTTGAACATAATGAAATTGTATTGGAGAATTATAATGCTTATTTATTCACTTATTTATTCAGGAAATATGTATATATTTAAACTAAATTCTAAGATTTGAAAGTTCTAAAAATTTAGAACATTTTTAAACTAGTTTCTCAAAACAATTCCTTGAGTACTTTAATTATTTTTGGTATTTTTATTTGTCATGAGACTGGTACTACAAAGTGCATTAATTGCAAAAAATAAAAGAATTAAGGGGTGATATATATATAGTTTGGTAATAAAAACACAAAAGTTAATTAGGTCACTATCCTTCCGCTAGTTTGGTCTCTTATCCAAAACTCCCAACTTTTAGTGCCTGGAGCATGTACAAATTTTCTCCGATTACCACACACCGAAAAGGTTCAACTTGAAATTCTGATGCCTCGACGATAGCCACTTTGTTACAATCTCGAATTATGTGCATTACGAGAGTGCACATTCGTACAAATAACAAAAGGAGAGCGAACACTGCGGAAGAAAACGAACGAACGCGATGCAGCAATTGCGGAATTGTCGGTTTCAATTGATTCTTGGAAGTTTGAATCGTTGTACGAGCGCGACGTTCCAAGCGTACGCGTGGATTAGAATACGGTGACGTGCACATGGCGGACTCGCCGTCCGCGGCATTGATACCTCGATAATTACGATATTTGTAGGAAAGCAGAAAAAAAATAAACTATGGATGCGAGAAAAGTGTAGATTGCGGGTTTGGTGAAACGTACGAAGGAAGCAAAGTATCTGAAGATCTAAAAGCTGACCGATGCGTACGTATGATCGAAAATGGATCGCACGTGGTGTGGAGCGAACAAGCGCGAATATTTCGAGGCGAAAAAAAAGTCCGTTCGTATCGTCGAAGTAGAATTAAAAAAAAGTATTTCACTGAGAATCCGATGGCTGCGAGAATTGTGTGTAATTATGTTCGCCTTGACTCACCATTTTCGTGGCCTTTTTTCACCACTTTTCGCGCATCAGAGATACACTAACCAGGCAGCTAGCACGCCTTGCCTGGCCGTAAAGGAAGAGAAACGTGAGCGGAAGCCGCGCGGCTACCTTTTTCTCGCGCCTGCGCGACACGCGCGACCGCTTGTTCGTGTCCACTGCGATCCGGTCAAGTACAGCTCTAAAGAAAGAACGCGCCGATGAAAATGCACGTCGCGCGATAAAGATAATTTTTAATAACATTTGACAGAATTGAAATCGCTATAAAAATAAAGAAAAATCCGCATTGGACGAGTTTTTGTTGGAAATCGGAAACTTGTCCAATTCGCTGGCATACGAAAAGTTGTCCTAATAAGCCGCGAACCACATAACCGATGCGACGAATTCTTCGATTTTCTGTCGATTATGAATAAGCGCGATATAATCGCTTGTCGCTTTAGACCCAAAAATACAAAAGTTGCCCTTTTGACCGCGTGCGACGGTTGTAGACAGGACTTCCGGCGTCGATGCTGCCACCAATTCCCAAGCGGCGATCCCCGGAAGCTCCAACCACTCGCGATTCTTCGTTCATCGCGTTTGACGTTTCGCTGCCTTACTCTTCCGCATTGGACGAATGTTGATTGTTGTTGACTATTGTTGAACTCGTCGAGAAAAGTTCGTGACAAATAAGGATGGCGGGTGAAGTTGTGGTGGACGCGTTGCCGTACATTGATCAAGGATATGACGAGCCCGGAGTCCGAGAGGCGGTAAATTGAATTTTCTTCATTGTTGTAAAGCTTATTCGTTTATTTATTTCATGGAAATAACCTCCGTCACACTATGTTTCCCTTTTCGAGGTTATTCGTTGTCTGCGCTTTACATCTAGCCACCGCATTTTACTCTCGTGACAGTAATTCGTCGTCCACAGTAACTCGAGCGCGTAATTCGTCTTCCTAACCTCAAAATGGTACCTTGCTACCTTTTCTCAATCAATTACCCTTTCGAGCCCGCTTTCCTATGGGATCAACATTACTTAGAACTCAACCTGCATTAATTCGGCAAGTAAAGAAAGACACCGCGCCTGAGGCAGCTGATACCGAAATTTTGAGGTTATGTCACGACTCGTAAACATATCTTCCGCATCGCGATCCTGACCGTCGTGAGACAAAATGCCAATATTTTTTTCACAAATTTCTCGTTTAGCAATCGCGGAACATTGACAAAATAAAGAAAGAACAAAGTACTCTATTCTTAGGCTCTCGCCATGGTGGAGGAGGAGACGAGGCGTTACAGGCCGACGAAGAATTATTTGGAGCATCTGTCGGCGCTGAATATAACAACGTTCGAGACGGACATAATGAAGCAAGAATTCGAGAGAATGCAAAATCGTTTGCCCATGGAGGTTCTCAGTATGAAGAGGTACGAGTTGCCACCGCCGCCGCCGGGTAAGATGAATGACCTTGCGGCCTGGAACGAGAGTGTGGAAAACAGTAGCGCCCAGCTTGAACATCAAGGGACTAGGTAAAATTGTGGATGTAGATATATCGTTTCAAGTGCTCGTGTATAAAACCACAGATTTTTTAGCAAAGCAAGAGCATAGCAACAATATTATTTTCTCTTTGCTTTTATTTCTTTATGTTTATCATTGTTGTTTTTATCATACGTAGAACGTCATGCATACACTTCCTCTAGCAAACTATCAATTTTCACGGCCGATTTTATCACCAGTCAATAATGGTGCATAACTTGCCTTAAATGTGACTTGTTTGGAACAAAACTTGTCATTGTAGAGACAATCTGAACAGATAATGTTAACGCCTTGCACAAATGTCACCTATGGCGTTCTAACCGGCACTCTGTGCACCTATCGCCATGTATATTGCAAACTTTCCATTCAAGAAAATAGTCTCATGTAATACCATCTATTTCCAGCTGGCGCTTTCATATACAACTACTTTTCACAACCGTTTTTCACCCCTCTTCCTCGAAATTCCTACATTGATGCTGCCATCTTTCCAGAATATGCAATTTGGAGATGATGATGGAGTACGGATGCCAGGCATGGAAGTCTTACCTCGAGGTTCTCGTGCAACTGGTAAACGAGGCGCAGAAGCAGCTTCAAACCCTTCGCAAACAGATCCAAGAGGTCAACTGGCAGAGAAAGTCGATGCAAACACAGGGTGGAGAGAAGCTTCGAGCCCTGGAGGCTCAATGGGTCGGCCTCGTCTCAAAGAATTACGAGATCGAGCAAGCCTGTGTACACCTCGAGGAGGAAATGTACAACTTAGCCACAGCGAAGTCTCCTCTCGAGGCGGTGGAAATAAACGACGTGCCGAGCGATCATCAAGAGCCCGAAATACCGGGGAACAACGCCACGGAAACAATGGCAATGGAAATCGAACACGGTGAACGAGACCCGGATGGTGTGTGATCGGAACTAGCGCGAAAACGGTTTTCGCAATGAAAATGGTAGACTTGGACGACCAAAACTCGCGAATAAAACGGCCAGAGGAAGTGACGTCGACGAATATCGGAGAAAAAAACCGAATAATTCAACGAGGTGTTCCTACCAGCTGCGATTTTTTTTTTAATTGCCAATTTCTAAAGTACACGTAACTGAAAAAAATGTATATAAAATAATAATGCCGATAATAAAAAAAGTTGAATCGAATCGCAGATAATTTGAGGATAATGAGCTAAAAAAGGCTTCAATTTTTTCCGTGGCTCTTTCCGTCTTTGCTTCGGTTTGAACGTGAATAAATAACATTGTGAGGGTGTAATAAAGCACGATTTGTTTATCACGCAGTTTCTCGTTTCTTTGTTGTTCTCGTGCTTACAATATACATATTTACAGTTAAACATAGTAGGCTATACAGACGCTCACACGAACTCATACAGACGAGTAGTTTCGTTCTTAAATGCTATATATATATCTTTGTATAAATAATATTCAATAGGTACGACTAAGAATGCACCGACCGGAGGTCAGTTCCATCTTTTTTTTTCGTTTTCCTTTCCTTTTTCGCTTTAAAGTCATAAAGGTAAAACGAGCGCAGGAGATCCTTAGAAAAGTTTAAGTTTTCCAATGACTCTTGAAAACTTTTGAAAAAAAAGATTAATGGTGTCCATCTAATTAATACTTTGGCTTTTATTGCCGTTCCTAAGGGAACCGGGTGTCTGGCAACGCGTGAAAAAGGGAAACGATTGGGGCGCGGAGCTAAATGCTATAAAATTTAGAAGCACTACTTTGGTAAAACGTTTTCGAAAAATGCCGAGAGCGGGGGACATCGAGCTTGAAAAATAGCGGAATCACTCGCGTTACGTACGGTAGGCTCCGCAATTTTATTTCTAATTATTACGAAGCAAAGGGGCAAGGGCTGGGCGAGACGATGAGTTTTTCTTTCCTTTCGTTTTTTCGAGTACAAAAATACGTCGCTATAAATATTTGTCCGTCGAACGTGATTACTTATACGTGTTGGATAGGAAAATGTTGGTTATTGGGGGGGGGGAGAAAAGTCAAGTAAGAGAGAAAAGAAGAAAGAAGAGAAGAAGAAAGAAAAGAGAAGAGAACAAGAGAGAAGAAAGTCGGAAAGAGCCAGACAAAAGAAGAAGGCGAAATAAGAACGCGGGAGGGGGAGAAGGACCTAAATGGAAGTGAAAAAGTGAAAAAAAACAGGGTGAGAAAAGAAATGAGAAAGAGAAAAGAAGGGAAACAGAAGGAGAGAAGGAACAGCTCTTCCTTGTGGAAAACAGAAGAACGAAAAGTTGGACATTGTCAAAGATAAGAGACTAGGACTAGAGAGCGACAGAGGTAATGAGAGAGTAAGAGATGGGTCGACGCATCTCGTCAATTGTTAGTATTACGCGTACGATTCAGTTGTAATAATCCGATGTACGATCGTCGGGCTCGTCACTCGAGTGTCATAACGACGTTTCGCTCGCCCCGGAGCTTTGCGACTGCAGCGGCATACTTCCCTTGTAACCCGAAATTTCCTCTTCCAGCATGACGATCCTCTGCTTCAGTGACTTGATCTGCGAAAATAAAGGATTCATTGCGTCACGCGACTTCGGACGAACGAACAATTCTTTTTCTCTCAATAAACGACTAAGTGTCGAGCGGAAATTGAAATTTTCCCGCCGCAGTGGCGCCGAACGCGCGACTACACCAGTGGAGCGGCGCCTATCGCGCGTGCGCGACTACTCCACTGCGGCGGCGAGTTCCAATATGGCGGCTGGTGCTGCTCGGACTCTCGATCCCACGAAAAAACAATAGAAGTTAAAAACAATCTCCGGAACATCCGACAAATGTTTTATCAGAGTAAACGCCTGCGAAATTTCTTGCGCAAGTGGCCGGGCGCAAAGACCTTCGGCGTTTATCGTTTCGTGCCGGTGTTCTTCTTCTGCGGTGCCGGTCTCGAGTTTTGCATGATAAAGTGGCAAGTCGGTGAGGTTAACTTCTACAAAACGTACAAACGCAGGCGCGTCCAGGAGATCGTCGAAGACACTCTGTTTCGAGAAAGTTTAAACCTCGAAAAGCCAAACACCTCCTGAATCTTGGCGACGAAATACAGAAAAAGGCGAGAAGAATCTTGGCGTCAAAGACCTAAGCAAAAATGTATACTGGCGTTCCGTTGGGTCAATACATCGGTTTCTGCATCTCCGCCGTCCTAGCCATGTTCGCCGGATCTCAGGTCGTTCACAATTACTACAAACCGCTCGACGATCTGGACGCTCTCGTCCAGGAAGAATTGCGCACCAGACGATCCGCCACTTGACGAGGAAGAAGCACAAAAATTTTCCACGCGCTTCAATGCTACTGTACGCAAAAGTTTTCTGCATTGTTTGCTTCTGTATAGTTACTCTAGAATAAAAAATGTGCTATGTGCCGTACCGAGTGTGCGTTACGTCTTTTTTTACCTGGGATGCGTGCCGCTCCACCATTCCCAGCATCTGCTGTTCCAGCTTTTTCAGCCTCGATTGGTATTTCTTTTTGGACTTTTCTAGCGACTGAACCAGGGCACTGGAACGAAAACGAGAATTATTCTTCATACTGAAGCTCGTATTTCTCAGTAGGACATAATTGTTCTGATGGGACACGAAAATGGACGTACTCATGGTCATATACATAAATAGTGCATGGGAGGAGCAGAAACATTTCACAAAAAGAAAACTCAGAGAATGGAGTGGATCGTACCATGTCTGGGAAATCAACCTTCCAGAACTTTCTTATCTCTCTAGCTAGACGCTCGTTTTTTTTTTAATAAAAATAAGTTAGAATCAATTATTATATCCAGTGGTAAACTGGAATAAAAAATATCGCGCAAATTTAGTAGATTTTAACATATTCACATTTGTTTTCAAAAGTCGCGCAAATTTAGAACATTTTTACATTTTTTCTAAAAAATTGCGCAAATTTAGTAGATGATGACATTTTCTCTAAATTTAGTCATTTTTACACTATATCTAAAAAGTTGTGCAAATTCAGTGGATTATGACATTTTCTCTAAAGCGTCGCGCAAATTTAGTAAATTTTGACATTTTTTCCAAAAAGTCGCGGCTAACAAAAATTCTTTTGCTAGTCACATTTTTCCAAGTTTTATCATTTATATTTTCTTTAACGTTCGGTTACTCGTTTTTATTGTCATTTCGGAATCTTTAGAATTTTTTAGACGCCTATAGCAGTCCATATCAACCATCTAGACTTACTTAGTGTATAAATTATTAGATAGAAATGCGGCCAGCACGTCATCTCCGTAAAGTGCCGTACGAGACGATTTCATAGAGTCGTAATGTTTTAATTAAGAGTTCGGTAACTTGGCTTGAAATTTTACCAGTATATCGAGATGTATTTTCACTTCGTTGCAGATGAACATCAGTTAATTGTTAAATATTCGGATTCGTTAAAGGAATACCTTAAAACTGTGCGTTTCCATTTAAAAAGTCGAAACATATTGCGATATCTCGTAAACGCGAAGACGAAAAGCTCACGCAAGTTGCACGTACGAAAAATATTCGTGAGAAAAAATCGTAATAAAATGCGCCTTCGTGTATCGTACCCATTAGCCATTTTCAAGTCGTTGACGAGCTCGGCCGACTGTTGATGCCTGAGCTCCGAGTTTCTCGTGACTTTGTCCAACGTCGTGACCAATTCTTGCAGCCTCTCCTTCAGTCTGGCCTCCCTGCCAAGGGCGTCCAACAATTCGGACTCGATGCCCTGCTCGCTCTCGTTGTCGCTGATACCGCGATCCTACAGTCGAATCACTCAGTTAAAAATTCGTACGCAATGGCCGTGTCATTTTTTATCAACGATTATTGTTTTTCACTGGGCTGTGGGTGACTGCGAAATCATTACTCTGTTCGAAGCCATTGCCAGCATGGCCTCGGTATCGTTGAGCTGTCCTTGCAGATGTTGAATCGCCGCGTGCTGTGCCGCGATTTGCGCTTCGCGCGCGTTCAACTTCAGATCCACCGTGGCACGTTCTTTTTCGAGCAGGAACACGCGGGCTCTCAGCTCCGCTTTGTCCTCTCGCATGGCCATTAATTCCTTGAGTGGAAAATGGGTGGAATAAAAAAATACAAACATCAAAGATGCTAAAAATGTATATGCAGTGGGTAAAAAAAGTATTTCTACACGTCGCCTTTTTTCAAATTAGTCTTCGAAAAAAATTAAGGCAAATTAACAACAGTTTCGTGTGAGATGTACAAATCCTTTCTTTACCCACTGTAGATATACACATACAGGGTGTACCATTTCAAGTTGGCGCGACGAACTTAAGGAAAAAATATTCATAGTTTCAAGGAACAAAAATGCTGGTGTTGGTTATTATTTGCTTGGTGGAAATTTTCAAAGTCAACTGTAGTTTTTTTCAGTTGGAACCACCATCTTTTATTTCATAGTAATTCTTCGTGAAACAATATGAGTACCTTTTTTCTGAAACTTTTTTTATTTCGACTTCTACTCTACGATATTTTAAATATCCTGGAAAATATCTTGTTAACGTTAAATACTCAAGATATCTTTAAAAATTGGAGTCCAACAGAATAAAGTTGTAGACGAAAGTAACCAATTTCGTTACGCAAAGAATGACACTGAAATAAAAAATGTTGGTCCCCATTTTAATGACTAAAGTTGACGTTGAAATAACGTTGATAATTGTAACAGTGTAAAAAATATCTAACACCATCATTTTTGTTTTTACGGACTTACACCATTGTAAACGTCTAAAATTAAGTGGGGTTTCGCGATTTTTCAAATGAATCTCTTTAAGTGAAAAATCATATGTTTGAGTGAAGAAAAAAAATGTATATTAAACAATTATACAAAATGGTGACGCTGGAGTCATTCTCGCGAGGCATGTTGAATATAAGACGCTCTGCGGCACGCAGCATAACCGACGTAAATTTGAATTTGGAAAAAAATTGAAAATTTCTATTGATTCACATAAGCATAGCTAGAGAAATACGCAGAGGATTTTGAAAATATGAATTTTTGTGTAATTGACCACCATTCAAAGGAAAAACTCAATTCTCGACAGAGAAAAAGGACAATCATTTGTTAATAACTAACGTTATAAATAACTCACGGAAAATCCCGTACGTATTCTTATCTTTGTTTTACAGGTTTTATTTTTACCTGTGTTTTACAAGTATCAAACTTTTCTCCCTTATTCTACATGGTTCAAAGCATCTCTTAAGCCAATATTTCAAAACACAATTTTTTGAAAATCCTCCAGTGATGTGACCCCTTAAAACTATGTAACTTTTTTCTTTCTTCCCAAAATGCATCCCTCTCGAGATATTTCGTTCCGCGAAATTAAACGCCACACCCTGCATGGATAATTTCCCGTAGGATCGTTATTTTTTTCTAGTCCGAGGGTTTTTTCTTCTTTTTTTTTCATCGAATTTACCTGCATAAGAACAGCAGTTTCGAGATCCAATTTTCTAGCCTCGGCCAAGGATATCGTGTGTTTGGAGTTGAGCGGCTCGACGTGAACGCTCTCGAACTCGACCGCGGTCGATCTCACCATCGCGCGATCGCCCTTGAGCTTGCTAATGTGCCTGCGCAGTCGATGCTCGTCGTCCACCGACCAGGACACCTCGGAGCTGCGTGAATCGCGAGAAAAACAAATAAAAAATACAACGAAGAAGAGACAGAAGAAATTATTGTTTGGGGAGGAGCGGAGAGAAAGGGAGGAAAAAGGATTCGTACTAACTCGTCTGACAAGACCATACTGTCCTCCCACGGAGCCCCCAACGCGGTGCAATCGTTTTCCAGCCTGTTCAACACGTGATGGGCGACGCTCTCGGCGGTGCGGCGATTGTCGATCGTCATCCCGTTCCGATCGGTCGACAAAGCGATCTCGGTCTCCAGCAACGCGACCAAAACGTCGTAGGCCTCGATCGCACGGTCGCTGTACGACAGAGCGAGACGCAGAGCCGTCGCGTTCGACTCGTACTTGCCGACCAGCAAGCTCAATCTGTACGAAAAGAGAAAAAATACCAGCCGTTTATGAAAAGAGATATTGAGAAAAACGCTCATTTATGTAATTGTATATTTCAACCATTCTCATTCCCTGATAATAATATGAATCGTTAGGAAAGGAAATGTATCTGGAAAAATATTTAAAAAATAAATATTCTTTTCTCTTTTTCCATCTTAAGGAGGTTGGAGCGGTCCAGTTGAGTCGATTGACCGTCTACGCATTTTTTTTCCCAATGAACCTCAAAAAATGCATACGAGGGATAGATTTATTCTGCAGATGTTAGTTTTTCATAAAATATATAATTAAAGAGCAACATTATGCATTCTAATATTTTGCATATAACATTATGCATTCTTGTATTACGTAAATAAGAAAAACTTTTGCGTTACTACCAACTCGAAAGAGTCTAGCATTATCGATGATTATTATGAAAAAAGGCATCAGCTAATGCTTTATACAACTCAGAATGAAATTTTGAGTCATTTATAATTATGCCTATTTATATTTGTGTCGCGAGATTATTTATTATCACCATTAATATTAAGTGTTGCCGAAATTCGGCAACTTCGCAGACATTGAGGTTGGCAGCAATGCTCTTCATTCGCTAGCCAAGATGCCCAATCTTTCATCAAACCTTCATGGTTCAATATTGAATATGTATATCGTTTACGATGGACAAGATGGGGCTTTTCTTTCTAATGCTTGCGAACGTTTCGTTTGCGTCAATCCGTTGTTAACAATGGTTTATCTCGGTGCTAAAAAGCCAAAAAATTACATCACCCGTAGCGGGAACGTTTTGCCCATTTAACCGCACGTAAAATCGCTCAAATTAAACTATTTTTTATCTCTGGTGTTTTGTGGTGAAATTTTTTTTTTTAATTCGTACATTCTCAGTACAGTGAACACAATAACATATATTAAAATAACTAAATCTTGGATTGTGGCTAACGCTCCAACCTTCTTAATGAATTAATATGAAAAAATAGAGAAAAAAAATAAAAAATTGTTAAAATTCTATTTTCAACGCGAAAGGCAAAAAATGCTCACTTGTCGCACTGAGCTTTGCTCTCTTGTAGGGTGAGGGCGAGGACGGCGTTGTTGGCACGGGAATGCTCAAGCCGGCTGTTCAGTCGCTCCGTTTCCACCTCGAACTGTTTCTCCGAGCCGTTGAGCTCCTGGAGATTCGACTGCTCCATCAAATCGGAGACCAGATGTTCGGCGACCATTGTCGAGCATACCTGAACAATTTGGTAACGTCAGTACATATCTTAATAAAAACACAAAGCGGTCGTTGGAGAATTCAAAATTTTTGTACCGCTATTTAAAAAAAAGAATATAAAGTGTGATGTTTTAGAATGTTTATGCCCAATAAGATGATACGAAGACACAGTAAACGCAATAATAATAATAATACACATGTATATAAAAACAAAATAATGATAACAATAATAATTGCTTCTCTGCCCCGTTTTACTCACTCCGAGATTCGTTATGTCCGGTCCCGTGATGTGTCTCTCGTCGGTTCTACGCAGCTTGACGCGCTCGGCCATCTTCAGGATCGGCGTCTCCTCCCGCGATATCATTTTCGCCGATGGGGCCTGGAGTGGCGGCAGGAGGGGCGAGCACGGGGCCGTCAACGGCTCCGGGGAACTCACGTTGCCTCTCGTCTTTATCGAGTGTATAAAATAAAACAACGAATATTTAAAAAAAACGATTTATATCGAATTCGATTTTGAAAAATGAAATTATGATTAATCTTACAGGGCTACGTCTACCTAGGTGAGCAGAAACAACTGCATTTTCCAAAATTATTTCTACTTGACAGTTTTTAGCTATATTTCCTGAAAACGTCATTGAAATATTCCTAAAATTGAATAAAGTACGGCTTCGAGCAGTCGGCCGGGCCACAATTAAAAAATCAAGTGGTATTTTTACCCAACGAATCAACAGTTCAAATAAAAGTTCCAATTGAATTGCTCACATTTATAAACTCTGATATCTCTAATATTGATGATTGAAAATCTCTTTTCGAAAAATTAACAGAAACAACAATCAATCTCAAAGATCAAACTACGAATCCGATACTGATTGTGTAGCCAGATGAAAAGTCGAATATTTTTTTAACTTAAATCTATAATAGGCCAACTGGCATTGGAATTCCACTCTGTTGTGGATATTGGCACAATATTTACAACATTGTAAACAACGTAACAACTTTGTAAATGTTACGCGCACGCACACATCAGAGCCTAGCCAACCAAGTCCCAATTTAACTTCATATTATTATCATAATTCATAGCGCAACCGACATCTTTATTTCTCTAAAACCGTTGTCATTCCACAAATGAGAACATTGAGAACAGTGAACGAAACGCAGCTGGTCGAAAGATAATGGTATTCTTTGAAATTTCGGCACTTACAAACATATTGGGAGCCTGGTACTAGGGCTCTACTGCTAAAGAAGAACTGCTAAAGATTCCACTGCTAAGGTTCTACTGCTAAACGGGCTCTACTGCTAAAAGCCCCAGGGCTAAATGGGCTCTAGTGCTAACACTGGACTGCTAAAACCAGCACTGCTAAAGAGTCTTAACTGTTAAAACGCAAAAGGGTACCCAAGCAGACCCAAACAAATGTTATGATTTTTCGTCAATAATGCAGCCCTAAGGTAAACTTTGGCGGTAGGTATTTCTAACTTTTGACGTTCCCGATGTCACAGGAGTACAAATGAGGTGTCTACGGACGCATCCCGCCAAGTGCAGCACAATGGCGTCAATAGCAAGGTAAGTTTTCTAAGAAAAATCGCAAAAAGTACAGCATAACCTCCATCAGTGGAACTTATACGAGCCCTCTGTCAGAAGCTAGTTTCAGCAATCCAGTTTTAGCAGTAGAGCCCATTTAGCAGTACAGTTTTTAGCAGTGGAGTCCTTTAGCAGTAGTTTTAGCAGTACTTTTTTAGCAGTAGAGCCCAACCAAGGGGAGCCTCCTTAGGCCTACTGATTACAAATTTCAAGCACGAACACATAGATAAGTCGTCAAAGTTTGGTATTTTCAAGTTGAGTCAGCGCAGCGCCACGTACAGTTGCATGAAGGTAAGGCATGAAGACATTTTGAAAAAAAAATGCGCATTTTGGTTGTATTTTACGATAAATATCAATGATATATATCCAACATAAATATCAATGGATATACCGGGTGTAGAAGTATGAAACCGGATTTTTTTTGTAAAAATTACACGTCTGTTGTTTGAAAATGATGAAAACTAATGGAGACGGCTTTCTGCGTCACATTCAATTGATCCGCGAGTTCTTGTTGACTTTGAGTATCATCTTCATCCGATAAGGCTTGCAATTCGTTGTCTGCGAACTTTTTCGGTGGTTTCCCACGCTCTGCGGTTCTCACGACAAAATCACCACTTTTGAATTTTCGGAACGACTCGAAACTCTGTGTCTTACCAAGAGCACGTTCACCGTAAGCTTCGACAAGCATTCGATGCGATTCTGCAGCCGTTTTTTTCAAATGATAACAGAAAACCAATGCTGTCCGCAAATCGTAGTTCGTAGGCACAAAACTCGACATGTTTAAGGTTATAAAAAAATATACCGGTGTAGAGAAGTTGGGTTGTTGTGTGTTGAAAATCTTCGTTAGCTGTTAAAGGGAGATGATGGCGCTGCAGAAGCGGTCTTACGGTCTTACGGTCCCTAAACTGAAGGCTAGCACCATTTATAGGGAAATTCCGGTTTCATACTTCTACACCTGGTATATCGTGGTATATAACGCGCGAACCCCGATATGTACTTTTGTGGTAAAAAATAGGCGTTTCCTTTTCACCAACCGTTTCCAAAGCGTTTAAAAACGCTTGATAACTGTGAAACTAAAAGATAGTTATGAATTATCTCCGTAAAAAAAATGATCGATTACCGTTAACTTAAAATAAAGACACTAGGTGTCAATTATCATCGAATTCAGAGAAAATGATCAATTATCGTTAAATTTGGAAGAAAAAAAAGTGAAATTGCGAAACTAACTCTATGCTCGCGACGGGGCGAATCGCTGCTCGTCAATTGCCCGTGATTGGTGTTCTGTCCTGGGTTCTTGTACTGGGCCAGTTGTCCCTGCAGAGTGGTAATTTCGACTCTGAGGGCGTTGGCCTCTTCCTGGAGGGTGGCGACCGCGACGCTCTGGCAAGAGACCGCTTGATGGGCCGGTTCGGGTGTCGGAAGAGCGGCCGGACTGTCCAGCTGCTCGACTTCGTTCTGCGCGAGAAAAAATCCCCGAGTTTCAAAAGCCCCGCACATTAATTAGGCCCGTCACGGCGCGGGCAGGCCCATCACGAATTAATCCGGGCACCTCGTTCTGCCGATGCTCGGTCTCCTCGCAACAGCTCGAGTCCACATCGCCGAGGGTCCTGTCCCCGTCGCCTTGGATATCACCGCCGGCTTCGCTCTCCTCCACGGGGTTCGTGATCGAGCCCTCCGCGTCGCGACTTGTCTCGACCTCTGCGGAACAAAAGTACGATGAAGAAAAGACACGTTAAAAATGCAAAGAAAGTGGCAACAATGGTAAACAACCATTATGAAATAAAGCTTCGACGTTTTTTAATTGAATAATAATAACAACGATAAGAAAACAATTAAATAATCAACTAAATACAGAAATTCAGCAATCAAATAATTTTTTTCGAGCATGCAAATTAATAAAACGTAACAAAGATAACAATACTAATAAAAATGATAATATTGATAATAAATGTAAAAATTATAAAGCTAAAAATCGACAATAATGACAATAATAATAATGATAATACATCAATTATTATGTTCTCATTTATTTTATTTAAAAAATTTATTTTTAGCTTGATAATGATAAATGAAAATTTTATTTTTCCATAAGTGGGAAAAAATAATATATACAAAATGTAAAAATCAATTCGGTAAAATTAATATTGAAAGAATCGAAAATAATAAAATATAAATTTGAATAGAACTTTAAGTGAAAAAAAAAGTCCACAAAACGATAAAAAAGTCGATAAATTTTTTTTTTAATCACGCACACCCATAACTCACCTGATTCATCCTCCTCGGTGATGACCGTGGCCCGATGTCTCTCCAGCTGTCTGCCCAGTTCGGCGATTACCGAGTGAAGCTCGGTGAGCCTCTCCTCGTGCCTCGAGGCCAATTGTTCAGCGCGTTGTTCCGCCTTCAGCGCTTGAGTTTCGGCCCTTACGAGGGCGGCGTCGGCTGCTTCCTTGGCCCTCGTCGCGACCAACAGTCGCGAATTCAATTCGGCCACCTCTGATCTGAGCGACGAGAGAGCTGCGGCGTGTAACTGGAAAATTCATGGACAATGACAATATTAATATTAATAATAATAATAATAAAAATAAAAAAGTATGATGATTATAGTAATAGGAACAATAAACAACAACAATAATGAAACAATGAATACGAAAAATAATAAATAAATGAAAACAAGAAAACAATGACAATCACAATTGTGCCATAATTGGATTTTCGTTCTCTTATGGTCGCAAAGCAACAATAATAATAACTGTAGAAACGAAAAGCGACGCGTATAATTTGAAAAAATGTATCTTCCCGCGCAATATGTCGCGAGCGTCGCGCTAGAATAAGAGCGCTGTATGGTGGGAAGACGCGAGTGTGAAAAAAGCCCACGAGGGCATTCGCAACACGAACGACGGCGAAGGAAGACGTACTGTCGAAAACCCTTTCTTTCCTTTGTATTATTTTGCTGTAATAAAAACCTTTTTAACAAGTACTCTCTTTCCGCTCTACGCGGGTTCAACGGGAGTGAAGGCCCGCGTGCCGCGTTATACGTTAAAGGGGAATAAATAATTATGTGAAAATTTCCCCTATAAACTTGGGGGCTCAGCCGGGATAACGCGGAGGAAAATATAGTGTACTACAAAGAGGAAAAGATGTGAAAAGACGTAAAGACGTAAAGACGAAAAGAAGAAAAGACGTAAAGACGAAAAGACGTAAAAAGACGAACAGACGAAAAGCCGTGAAACGCAAAGAAAGACGGTGACAAAGAAGAACGACGAAACCCGTTGAGACGTGTGTGCGAAGACGCGCACCAAATCGAACGTTCGGGCGAAAACAAAGAGAGGGCACGTGTAGGTCGCACGACGCGCGTGAAGTGTGTGTAGCTGTTCGAGAACATTCGACATAAAAACAAACGGTGAGCGAAGTGTACAGTGGAACTGAGACACTATAAAAAAGAGACTATGATAGATGCGACGAAATATAAGACCAAGACGCTGAAAGATTTATTGTCATCGTTGGGATTGCCTACAACCGGTAATAAGAGCGAGTTGGTGCTAAGACTCAGTCAAGTGGCAGGATTCGACATGGCAACCGTACAAGCAGTGGCACAAGACGGCGAAGATAGCGTTCAAACAACTCGAGACACACATGACGAAGCAGCATCACTCCAACGTACGATGGAGCTCTACAAAAAGGAGAAGGAACTTGCAGAACGCGAAATCGCATTGTTAAGACGCGAGCTGGAAGTAGCGCGCAACGGGCGACCGGACAGCTCTGGCGGAAGTGAATCGGGCGGACAGCAGGCGTCCGGTATAACCTCAAGTGCACCTTTTGTTCAAAATCCGATGCGCATGAACCTGACGATGATCGCCGACATCTTGAACTACTTCGATGGGAACGCTGAGACGTACGAGACTTGGGAGAAGCAGGTGATTTTCCTGAAACAATCGTATCGACTGGAAGATGACGCAACGAAGATTCTAATCGGGATGAGGATCAAAGACAAGGCGCTGCAATGGTTTCATTCGAAACCAGAGCACATCGAGATGTCATCGGATCAACTGCTAGGTGAGCTACGTGGAATGTTTTGCAAGCGCATTAACAAAATCGCATTGAGACGACGTTTCGAAGAGCGTATCTGGAAAAAGACTGAAACCTTTAACGACTACGTCCACGAAAAAATAATATTAGCGAACAAGATAGCTCTACCAGAAGATGAAACTCTGCAGTACGTCGTCGAGGGAATCCCGGATCCGAATCTAAGAGATGCGGCTCGAATTCACGGATTCACAACGAAGGAATCGCTTCTCCAAGCATTTGAAGAAATCTCGCTACGAGATCGAAACGACACGGCGAAGAACGAAGGGAAAAGCGATAGTAAGAACATCGCGACGAAGATATCGACGAGGAGCGAGTCCAATCGTTCGAGCGAAGCGAAACCATGCGCCGATAAAAGGGATCGCGGTAATGTAAAACGCTGTTTTAACTGCGGAGCACGAGACCATGTAAGTTTGAAATGTCCATCAAAAGATTTAGGTCGAAAATGCTTTAAGTGCGATAAATTCGGCCACATCGCCACACAGTGTCCCGAAAGTCCAGCCGAAACAAAAAATACGTGCGTGTTAGCTGACACCTCGGTAGAAAAATGTAAACGACAGAAACATGTATTAGTAAACGGACGAGAAGTAGAAGCGATCATTGATACGGCGAGCGATATCACTGTAATACGCGAAGATCAATACGTTGAACTGGGCAAGCCGAACCTTGTGAACGAACAAACGCCATTCCGCGGTGTAGGAAAAGAGACAAATAAAACTAACGGTTTCTTTGATGCAAAAATAAAAGTTGACGGTAACGAATACGATATCCGGTTGCGAGTAGTCTCGAACGAATTGTTGGATCATAAACTTTTGATTGGTACCGACTTTCTCGACCGCGTACGACTCATTCGATCGCGTGGCATTTGCACAATTCAGCCGTTGAAGGACGATCCAAACGAACACGAAAACGTCCCCGAAATCTTAAGAATTCAAGCGATAGAGTCGAATGATGGGGATAGAGTAGATCTGTCACGAATCGCTGATCGTAAGTGTCGAGAGAAAGTCGCGACTTTGATAGATACGTACGAACCGAAAAAATGCCGCGAGTCGGGCGTGAGTATGACGATTGTCCTTAAAGATGACACACCGGTATACCAGCGAGCGCGTAGACTAGGTGAGGTCGAAAAGCAAGAGGTAGTCGCGCATGTACAAGGGTGGCTAAAAGACGGAATCGTGCGCGAGTCACATTCGGATTATGCCAGTCCCGTTGTCTTAGTTAAGAAAAAAGACGGATCAAGTCGACTATGCGTTGATTACAGGTTACTAAATCAAAAAATTGTCAAAGATCGTTATCCGTTACCGCTCATCGAAGATCAGCTGGATCAGTTGCAAGGCGCAAAAGTATTCACGACGCTGGATCTACGCAATGGATTTTTCCACGTGCAAGTAGAAGAGTCGAGTAGAAAATACACGTCATTTGTCGTGCCAGACGGGCAGTACGAATTTTGTCGAGTACCATTTGGGCTTTGCAACTCACCAGCTGTCTTCCAGAAATATATTAACGCTGTTTTCCGAGAACTCGTTAATGAACGCGTGGTATTAACGTACATGGATGATCTAATAATACCATCGAAAGATGTAGCAGGCGGAATCGAAGGGCTCGAGCGTGTGTTCATGGTCGCGAGCGAGTTCGGGTTGGTTTTTAAGTGGTCAAAATGTAATTTTCTGACACCTGAAGTAGAATTCTTGGGCCATATAGTAAAAGACGGAAAAGTGCGGCCATCAGAAAGAAAGACGGACGCGGTTCGAAAATTTCCAGAATTAAAGAGCGTCAAGCAAGTTCAAGCCTTTTTGGGGCTCACGGGCTATTTTCGGAAATTTATTCCCAAGTATTCCTTGATCGCACGTCCGCTAACGAATCTGCTAAGAATCGACACAGAGTTTCGCATTGGAGATGAAGAAAAAAATGCGTTCGAAAACTTGAAGATCGCCTTGACCACACGCCCGGTGCTCAACCTGTACAAAATTAACGCGGCAACCGAGTTACATACAGATGCATCGAAACACGGATACGGTGCAATGTTATTACAAAAGGACTGCGATAGTGACACGTGGCATCCGGTGTATTTTGCAAGCGGAAAGACGAGCACTGCTGAAGAAAAGTACTTTAGCTACGAATTGGAGGTATTAGCGATTGTAAAATCTCTTAAAAAGTTCAGAGTGTATCTTCTAGGTATTCCGTTCAAAATCGTGACCGACTGTCGTGCGTTCACGCTCACGATGAAGAAAAAGGACATTTGCTTGCGCATCGCCCGATGGGCGTTCTACTTGGAAGATTTTAACTACACGATCGAACACCGGCCGGGGCGAAACATGGCTCACGTCGATGCACTCAGCAGGAACCCGCTGCCTACCTGTTTGCTGATCGACAGGCAAGAAGACGGCTTGGTCGCACGTCTGCGAAAAGCTCAACAAGAAGATGACGAAATAAGAAGAATCACTGAAGACGTCGAAAAGAATACGAAGACCGACTTCGTCATGCGTGGGGGCCTTATTTTCAAGATAGTCAATGACGACGCACGCCTGGTGGTTCCTAGATCGCTGTGTGTGCACATTGCCAGGCGAGCACATGAAAAGGGACATTTTTCGGTCGCGAAAACAGAAGCAATACTCATAAAGGACTACTGGATGCCAGACTTACGAGGAAAAGTCGAAAAGGTCGTACGTAACTGCGTCGATTGTATAATGGCGGAACGAAAGCATGGCAAACAGGAGGGTTACTTCAACGCTATTGAGAAGGGAACTACGCCGCTTGATACTCTTCACGTCGATCATTTAGGACCATTACCTTCCACCAAAAAGAGCTACAAACACATCTTGGTCGTCATTGATGGATTTACGAAGTTTACATGGCTCTACGCAACGCGGTCTACAACGGCGGCGGAAGTTGTAGATCGACTCAGGAAACAATCTGCGATCTTCGGCAACCCTCGCCGAATAATCTCAGACCGCGGTACGGCGTTCAGTGCCAAAGAATTCGAGGAGTATTGTCAAGAAGAGGAAATTGAACACATACTGACGACCACAGGCATACCGAGAGCTAATGGCCAAGTGGAAAGGACTAATCGGACGTTGATTCCTTTAATCACCAAATTGACGGCGCCAAAAGTTGGGGAGTGGTACAAGCACCTGAACGTGGCACAGCAGTATCTCAACTCGACCTTCCATCGAAGCATTGGTACCACACCTTTCCAGGTAATGTTTGGCGTGTGCCCACGCTTCCGAGATGACGCATCACTCCGCGAGCTGGTGGAAAAAGAATTTGTAACTTCGTTCGAGGAAAAGCGCGACGAGATACGAGACCACGCCAAAGTACGTTTGCAGCAGATCCAGAACGAAAACAGAAAGGGATTTAATCGAAAGCGTAAAAAGGCGAGAAAATATCAAGAAGGGGACCTAGTCGCCATCCAGAGAACCCAGCAAGGACCTGGTCTGAAATTTGCATCGAAGTTCCTCGGGCCATACGAAATTTCTCGTATTTTACGTAATGATCGGTACCTCGTCAGGAAGATCGGAGAACACGAAGGCCCTAACCAGACATCGACCGCGGCTGATCATCTTAAGCCATGGATAGACTACACCGAACCAGACGATGAAGAATTTACCATTGAAGAGTCACATCCGAGGACGGATGGATGCGCAGGACGGCCGAGTGTAGAAACGAAAAGCGACGCGTATAATTTGAAAAAATGTATCTTCCCGCGCAATATGTCGCGAGCGTCGCGCTAGAATAAGAGCGCTGTATGGTGGGAAGACGCGAGTGTGAAAAAAGCCCACGAGGGCATTCGCAACACGAACGACGGCGAAGGAAGACGTACTGTCGAAAACCCTTTCTTTCCTTTGTATTATTTTGCTGTAATAAAAACCTTTTTAACAAGTACTCTCTTTCCGCTCTACGCGGGTTCAACGGGAGTGAAGGCCCGCGTGCCGCGTTATACGTTAAAGGGGAATAAATAATTATGTGAAAATTTCCCCTATATAACAATAATAAATTAACGGGCTACATCTGGATGAAAAAATTGCATTTTCCAAAAATATATTTTTTTTATTCGATGCTAGCACCTTTTTGCTCAATTCCCTAAAAGTTTATTGAAACATTAACCCCCCGCGCTCACCCTGAGTCGAAATGACCCCAAGCGCAACTTTAAGCCAAGATGACTATTACAAGTTTTTGGCTTAAGCTCGAAAATTTCCACCGCCGCACGTCGCGAAGAAAATTTCATTATCCCCCAACGGCCATGTTCTTGTTGTTTTTCTGGTGATTTTTTTTCTTCAAAAAGCTCTCACTACATGTACCTTTGTATTGAAAAATTGTTTTTTTTCACCAACCATTTTCCAGAGGAAAAAAATCCGAATTCGTCCATTTTTTACGGGCCTCAGGGTAGAGCCCCTTAAGAACAAGAAACCTTCCGTTCGTATTTCAGACAGAGCGGAAGGTGAACCTCTTTTTTATGTTCATTCTTAAAGACGAGCTCAGCAATTGCGATAGCATGAATATGTATGTGTGTGTATATATATATATATATATATATATATATATGTATATATATATATATACATACACATACACGTGCGTAGTATGTACATATCACATATGGTGGCTCGGCCCACCGTGAATCATCGCCTCGCGAGCATGACGATGTTGTTTCTTTGCCTTTGCTTCAATTTAACCGGCAACGCTAATTGCAGGTTGTTAGAGCGTAGACGTAAACACGATATCGCAACGTGGCCTTGGTGAAGGGCGCAGCGAAGCGCGACCGGTCTCGCGCTCGTGCCGATTTGTATCGCGACTGATGAAGAATCGCGCGCACGCAGAAGTGTGGGACAAAAAATTTCAACGAGATATCCGAGATCCTCGGCGTGGAGGATTCATTCTCAGCACGCACGCGGGACAAATACGATCGCGCCTCGATCACAGTCGTTCTTACTCTTCCGCTCGCTCGAAAAACACGTTTGCACGATTTTTCGCGCTTTTTTCTCGAAAGGTAAGCATATTTATACCATCGATCGCGAAAAAATTGCAGAAGAATAATTGAAGTAATAAAGAAGAAATTTGGCAAAAAAGGTTATTGGTTTTTGGTATTTTTTTAATGGAATTTTTTAAGGAATGATGGAATTTTAATTCAATTTTTTAAAATTTTGATAAAAGGCATTGTCATGGTATTACAATGTTTGTAATTGTATTGTAATGGTATTCACAATGGTATTTACAATGAAATTGTAATACCGTTGTTATACCGGTCGAATTTTTTGCATATTTCAGATAATTGCAAAAATTTCGATCGCTTTGGATAGATGCAAAGTTATATTGGAATAATATAATTCATTATATAGAACTATGTAGTTTTTTCGTAAAACAATAAATGAAATTAATTATATTATTCTAACATTATTTGCCAATTATCTGAAGTGTTCGGAAAGTTTTGGCCGGCAGCGTGTGTGTGTGTGTGTGTGCGCGTGTGTGTGTACACACATGTACACACATAATACGCATTGCATTGAAAAATATAAAAATCATACACCATTTTTAATCACTTGAGAATAATTTCTCCTATTCTTTCAATTTTTCAATGTTACAAATTAGTTCTTAGAGTAATAAATGGAACAGATATGCACAGGGTGTCCCATTTATCTTGAAACATCGAAATAACTAAAAAACAGCGAACTAAATCGAAATCTCCAGACACGTATCGAGTAGATTCAAACAAGGAGTAAAATTGCAAAATAATTTCAGCCGAAATTTTCGAGGTGATTTCAACAAGTTTTTTTTTCCATGGAAAACTATACTATATATAAGAAAATACAAGTTGCTTTTGTCCGAAACATTGTCGTCATTTGGCTATTACTTTTGGGTATTTTTAAAAATTTTCCTTCAACGTAAACGACGCATTTTTGCGAATAAAGATGCTACTTTTCCCACGATATGTTAAGGGACCCGGTGGGTACTGTTATTCGAAAGAAAGACTCATTTTAATTTGACAGTTACGTATTTCCCATGTTAAATTATGTTTGGAAGTGGGAGGCCATCGTTTTGAACATTGTTCGTCATTCTTGACAAAACTAATGGCCGAATCGAAAAATGCTTCGGACAAAAAAAGTCTCCTTTTTACGTACAATAAGATGCCGCTGTAAAAAGTATAGGTTTCGATGAAAAAAAAAGGTGACCTTAAAATAACTTTCAAAACGTCCACTAGATAAAACAGTTATCTCGCCATTTTACCATCTCGATGTCTCAAACGGGACATTCTGTATATATTTAATTTATGATTCTCGTTTTTCACCAGAGTCATTTTTACGGATTTTTTCACCACGTTTCAGATATAACCGGAAATCATATAGCAGAAGGATGCGTTTTCTCTTTGCCGTCGCTATCGTGCTCGTTATCGGGCTCATTTCGATCCCGGCGAGCAGCGACGCGCAGGACGAGTACATTCATCTTCCGGGGAAATCATGCGCCGATGCACCCGCCTGTCCCGATCAGAGACCATGCGTGATGGCAAAGCCACGATGCAACGTTGGCACTTGTCCCGACAAAGTGCCAACTTGCGGGCCGAAGTCGTGAAAAGCTCGAGACGATTGTTTTCTTCTTTGTTGTTAACATAAAATATTGAAGTTGTTTTTCGTCCGTCAATGATTCAATATTCAATGTGAATCGTTCGTATCCAGAAAACGATGTATTTACCTCGGTGAAAATAAATATTGCCAACGGTCGGTAAGGAAGATCGCAGCCAGTCGTTATGGAATTTTCTCGTGGTACTTGCGGGAATAGTTTTGGGTGCGGTCTTACGGAGGGTATTCCGTTTTCATCGAGCAACTCGAATATCTTCCGCAAGTTCTTTTCGTCTGGACGTGCAGAGGACAAGTCAAGGTGAACTTGGTTTTAAAAAAATGCAGTCATATACTTTTCAATGCATCAATGCTCTTGTCGGAAATGACGCGGTGCATCGATTGGTGAAATAAAAAATATGTTTCCATTCAAAAAAGCAGTTTACGTATGTCCTCTACGCTTTCGTATAGAAAACAATACGTAGGCCAAATAGTGCGCCTGTTTAAAAAGCTCAACTTTTGGCCGAAACATATTTCCGTATCGTCAATAGTTTCGAAGATATTCGAGTGGATCGATTCACACGGGACACCCTGTATACACGCCATAGCGCAGTTATGCGATTCCGCGGGAATGCGGGTTCGCGCTCTCCTGAGTACTTGCACGCGGTAAATTTTCGCCTTGCATTCCAGCGAATCGGTAAGTTCTAAAAATAGCCGCTACTAAGGAGCAACGCTGCGTCAATTTTCTCCCGATAGTCCGCTTCTTTCCGTCCCTCGGCCGCCCGGCCGAAGCTCTTTTTCTCGCCGAGAGGAAGCCGGAAGTCGTAAAGAATCGTTACGATCAAAAATTTACTTCGCCAACCGAGTCGGCGCGAAAATGTATTCCGTTCTGAAAGCTAAGATTAGCCTGTGCAAATGGCGCCCGCGATGTGTTTTTTTCCTCCGCGTCTCCAATTAGGATCACTAATGGAGGTTCTGTTTTTTCGGTCGAAAATTTTGTTTTGACATTCCTTTCGCATCAACATTCAACGTTCCTGCGAAGGTTGATCCTAGCGCCATCAGGGATAAAAAGATGACGACGTTCGTGACAAAGTTCGCGTGATTGATTTTCAGGACTCTACTTCCGATACGGCGACGAGACTCACGTTTCTCTCAGGCTCGTCGTTTCCGGTGATCCTTATTCGGACCCCGCGATCGCTCTCTGTTTGATCGACCGGGCAGCAAAGCCAAGATCGCGGTCTCCCGATACTCTCGACAGGTGGCGCCACCTCGTGGTCCTCCTGCTGCCGATGCTGCTGCTCCTCGAGCACATAGTCGTCGTTCGTCGCGCAATGAACGTAGACCAGCTCCTTTCGATAATTCGGCGACTCGAGAATTTCCTTTGCCATGAATTCTCGCGTGTCCCTCGTATCCCCGCGGGTCTCGCGCTTCCGGTGCTTCTTACGAGCGCGCGTCTCTTCCTTATCGACCGGGTAACGGAGATCGACACTGCTGTCGGCATTGAAGTCTTCCGGGACTTTCGTCCTACCATTATTGCTCGCTGCCACGATCGTACCCTCCACTTTGTCGAATGGTGTGCCTGTGCGTCTGTGTATGTGTTTCGTCCGATCCCGCGGCACGAGGAGTGCACGTTTAACTCATGTCCGCGATCGAGGCCTGCCACACCACTTTTTATTTCTGTACGTGTCAGAGGGTCGGTCGAGAGCATAGAGTTTAAACTCTTAACCCTCAAAATGAACAGTCGTAGGTTTGAAGAAAAAAGGAAGACAAAAAAACGAAATTCGAGTTCTCGAACTCAAATTTAAGCGGTAGCGCTCGTTTTTTTCACCGTTTGATTTAGATAGAAAATACATCGTATTTTCATTATGCATTATTGAATAAAAATGGCAATAATGCTTATAATCAATAAGCGTACAATTCGGAATAAAGTATTTAAAAAATATACAACTTTAGGTTCGAACTCGCAGTGACGAAAATTTCTACCTATTTATATACATGTTAAGGAGTCGATCTATGTACCCAATGTTAAGGGGTCTGCATAAGCTTGGAATTAAAAAAGGTCGTTTTTGTTACGGCGTCCTTTTATAGCCTAGGATTTCGGTTTTAATTTGCAGGAACGATTTTGGTGACTGATCAGATCGCCCATTGCGCTAACATCGTTGTTACGCATTATCGACTCAGAAATTCTCTGACTTTTCAAAGTTATCCACAGAGGTTTTGCAAATATTCTAGAGAAATTGGGGCCAAATGAATAATAATTTTTGAGATTCAATATATGAAAATGTTAAACAAAAAGTTAAAAAATTGAACTAATAAAAACTAAATAAAAGTAATGAAAATTTTTAAGAACCAAGATTCGAAAAATAATCTAAAGACTGTCAAGCGGAATAAAAATACACTAAAAGCAAATACAGAACCGGTGGTTCATGATAAACGGAACTTTTCATATCGGTGCAAGTAGATACAAAATAAATATCAACACTTGTATGTCAATATAACTTTACACAATATTATGGCATAAAAAATGCGTAAGTAAAAATACTACAAAATGATATTTTCATTTTATAGTATTTTTATTTTATATATATATGTATATATATAATGTGACCTTGACCCACACATGGCATAGGCTAAGTGTCACGTGACCGACACGTGATCATGAATGGATGTATAGTCAGGCACCGCATCGGCACAGCAAAGTTTGTTCAATCGATGTTTCACAACCATTGGGTTATTCCATTCTGACTCACAATTTCATTTCCCATCGGAATATCTAACCTCCCCAACCCTATCCGCGTTTTCCGATGCACGCAAGCTTCGCCTCAACGAATGACCTTCGTCATTCAAGCTTCGTACATTTGCGTGACGTCGTTATAGAAAAGTGGAGTCTGCCGGATAGACACACGCTCGATCGCTATCGACCACTCTCCTTTCATCGAGGTGTGTTCTCGGAATGTAAATAAAATATGTCCGAGGCGAAAAATAAAATAGCACGGTCGCTCGGATCGATGAACGAATTGCGACCGACTTGACTAGAGGATGCACCGCGAAAAAAAAAAACGATCGATCGCGCTTGATGGACTGCGTAAAACGCGAAGCCCGAAATAACGCAATTTCTACGTACGCGAGATCGTCTATCGAGAGATTCAAATGAATTGCATTTGTTCGACAAAATGCAGGGACGTCGATATCGAGCCCGGATTGCTTGTACTTTTTTTCCTCGGCAACGATTATAAGTAATACATTATAATAATCATATAATATGAAACTCACTAGACGCGAAAAAAGTATACGTTTTTTAAAATTACAGGATACATATATTGTGTAATAAAAAGAAGCATAAAAATTCTGTATATATATATATATACGATACTAAATAAGAGTAATTGATCAATAATTAGAACAAAGGTATAAATTGTACACCTGTTATGTATGGCCACATTTTTTCTCTCGTAATTTTGACAAAATATAAATGGTTTTTTGTAGTATTTTTATTTTATTTTATTCTTTTTTCCCCGAACTTTTGATACGTGTTTTGTATACAACCCACACGCACGCACGCACGCACGCTTATATACTACTGGTCAAAAGTTTTTTCTCACTTTGCATAATAGCAACATTTTGGAGCGCATTGGATAATTGCCAAATTATATAAGAATAATATTATTCATTTCATTAGAGCTGTATAGTATCTTCGAAAAATAAAAAATGAAAAGAATTTGATTATGCTAATAAAGTTTTGCAATTATCCAAAGTGATCTTAAATTTTTGACGGCTTAAAATTTTAACGGCTGTGGATGTGTGTGTGTGTGTGTATATACATATCCACAGCCGTCAAAATTTTAAGATCACTTTGGAAAGTTGCAAAACTTTATTGGAATAATCAAATTCATTTTATTTTTTTATTATTTTATTTTATTTTTTATATTATTTACTAGTTATATAATATAAAATTTGGCAATTTTCCAAAGTGATCTTAAAATTTTGACGGCTGTAGATGTGTGTATATATATATATCACTTTGGGAAAGTGCATAATTTTATATTATATAACTAGTGTACTTACTATTATTCGCATCATTCTCATTACTAATTAATAATTACCACTACTCACTATCATATATATATCCCACTATGATATATATATATATATATATATATATAGGGTAATATTAATTATTAATTAGTAATGAGAATGATGCGAATAATAGTAAGTACACTAGTTATATATAGCAAAATAATTTTTTTTTCTGCAATTTTGACAAAATATATATGCTTTTTTTGTAGAATTACGATTTAAGTCCCTTTTACGCGAATTTTCATACGTTTTTTGTACACGATATTTATATATAAAATGATTAATATTATCACCTGCATATAATATATGTTAAATAATATATGATGTAAAATGATGTATATACGTCTGTGTATCTTTTAATATGCTCATGATATCTGTTATAAATGTTCACAATCATCTATATATAAATGCATATATATGTATCCAGACTCGATCGCGAATTCATCTTGCTCCAATTTGCCGTAGCAACATTTTTTTCTCCAGAGACTAATTCAGGGACTATTTCGTGGCACAATTAATGCACGTAGATAAAACGTTTTCGTCACGGCAAGTTCGAACGTGAAAATAGAGTATTTTTAAAATACTTTATACCACATAGCACAGCCATATAAATTATTATTATCACGAATCGAATAATTTCTCGAAAAAGTGCACGTAAATAAAAAAAAAAAAATTTGCCGGACTCGGATTTTTCTTCACACTTTCGTTCGATATCGATTTTTCACGATTTTCATACTGTTCAATATTAATTCTCCACTATATCAATTCCGTTCAAATTCTATGTTGTGCGATTTCTTATTTTGTTTTCGACGCGTTTTTCGTTGGGTTCGATCGATTTTTTTCAACGTTTAAACTTGGCCCAATTTTTGTTACGTAACGGGGGGTCAAGGAGGAGGGGGAAGAAAGACCGAAAGAACCGTAAAGAGAAAAAAAGGGTTGAATCTGTGGTTACACGAGCGGATCGAAGATGCGGCCCAGCGTGGACGAGGGCAGGACCGTGGTCGGTTACAGACTGAGAGAGAGAAGTTGGCGAGTTGCGATCCTACCGCGCTTGTACCACGGAATTCCATTACTGTATATATCTATATATCGTGGGGTTGCCTATGGTGAGAGACTGGCGCCAATCGTGTATTTTAGCGAATCCAGCCGAGACACAGCGACGACTGTCTTTCTCACATTCGTCGATACCTTTGTGTGTCGTTGCTCCAAAAAAATAAGCCCTTCCGCTCTTCTCCCTTTTGCCCCATCCACGACCCTTCGCACCCTGCGCTTGTGTGTCATTCGCAAAAAAAAAAAAAAACATATACATCCGTATCAATTAACTCGATTGTGTGCGAAATAAAAAATGGTCGTAATTAGCTTCCCATTCAATTTGGCGGAGTGCCCCCGAACTTGCCTGTGTATGCTTCGGCGAGGACAATATTTCGCTGTGTTTTCCAACCATTTGTACCACAATTTTTTCTTTTTTTTTGAGGCCTCTGTAATTCTTCCAAATATGAATTTTGTTCTTTTCGTCTTTATCTCAGCTCCTGAAATTTCGTTGCTGTATTTTTCGTAACCAACGCTTTCAAATAATAATAATAATAATGATAATAATAATACGTTTTACCGTGAGCCTGAAAATAACTTCAAGTTACGAATAATAATAACTTTAAACGCGAGTCGAAAAATACTTGCAAGTTTTAGATAAAAATAATATTCGTTTCGAATATAACTACGATAGTAACAACCACGACAACAACAATAATAATAGTAGAAATGGCGATAATAATTATACTAATTTGGAATACGCTACGATTCACAAATGATGTTCCCATGACGTTAATAAATTGGAACGTTCATAATTATTTAAATTGAATTTTTTTGTAAGAATAACTTGCAAAGCAAGTTGTGCAAATAAAATTCGATTATCATTATTATATTTAAATTGAATTGAAAATAATTATTCGCGATAATAAAAAAACAGCGAATAAGAAAGTATTGAATAGCACATTTTTAGAAAACAAAAATAAATGCGAATACCCGATTTGTTTTATATGGGGTACAAAGTCCACGCTCACACACGTTCAACTTAAAAAAAGAGTACAAAAAAATCGAGAGTATTATTGATTTGTTCGGCGTAAAAAAAATGTAAAATTTTCAATGTATTATTTTTTCACACGGGAGACTAGTGGATGAATTCATTTGAAAGTAATCCGGACGAGAGGGAAGGATGAGGTGAGACATTGCTGGGAGGAGGACTACGAAGGATCGAGAAGGAGGAGGGCCGAAAGGGAGGAACAGTACGGTGGCGCCAAGGAAACATCACGAATCTGCACGTGCCTCGGCAAGATCATCGTTTGCTGAACCTTCCAGGAATCCGTCTCGTCTGAGCCAGCCGCACAATGCGGGCAAGCGCGCGCGTCGATGGAAATTCCATAGACGACGGTCGGACGGAAGCACGCCGCCGGGGAACGGGTGGGAAAGCGCAAGGGACGTGTAAAAGACGCACCTTCGTTCGGAAATCGGACTAACCTTGTTGGCGAGATCAAGCATGTTTCCGGTTCCGCCTGCAGCGGCCTCGACGAGTTTTTGAAGGGTGTGCGGCTCCGGCGATAGATCACGGGCGCCACTGTCGAATTCCCAGCTCTCATGACGTCCGGAAACGGTACCTGATGACGAGGGCCGGAGATCGGTCGATAAGATTTTTCAAGCGTTCTCGGGTCGTATGCTCGCAGTGGCGATTCGGGTAATTAGGAAGGATTTTTTAAGGGGTTACCCCCACTTGCGATTTTGAAAAGATCGTTTTTTTATTGCATTTTTTTGAAGTATAAGTATCTGACAATATGTCCTGAAAATTTAAAGTCGATCCGAACAAAATTGACTGAGATATGAGCGTTGAAAGAGAAGAATCCGTGAATTGAAGAACTGAAATTGAAACTTTAAACGCGTTTTTCTCAAAATGGCATTTCTGAAGGCGGTGACCAAGATTACTCGAACACTAATGAACCGATCTTCTTGAAATTTTGCAGGCTTATTTAATACATAAAAATGTAGTCTTTAATCGTTCGATTTTTTTTTTCGAAAAAAGGCCGTTTTATAGCCAAAAAACGGCCGTTTTTTTCGTTAAAATCGAACCATTAACTTTGACTGTCCGCCATTTTGTGAAAAATGAATATTTTTTAAAATCCTTCGATGAAAGACTAGTTTATACTTATATTTAACTAAATCCATCCGCATTTTTTTTTCAGATGATCCACTTCGCCGCAATGTTGGTCACCGCAAACCGTGTATATAAAAACATTATTTCATTGACGGACATTTGCCACTAAACAATGTAATATTTTTCAATAAAAAAATTACTGAAAGTTCTTCAAGATGTGTTCTTTAAGATGGTATATTGATCGATTAAAAAAGTTTTGTAGTTTTCTTTAAAAAAATTCATGAAAAAGGCCTTTTTTTTGCGCTACAAGTGGGGGTAACGCGTTAACGGAGTGTTTCCAGTAACGTACATATTATTGTGATTCGTGTAAGCTGGTATTCGGACGAATAACATGTATGTATAATTGTCCGGATAGAATGTGTTAAATTGTTAAACAAACTATCCGGAAGAATACTTTACACGTAGTCATCCGAAGATAATCTTTATAATTTTGTTTGTGTTTGGGTTGTTTGGTTGTGTTTGAGTTTGTTTGGTTTGGGTTGGTTGGCTTTGTTTGGATTTTGGTTTTTTAGGGTTTGTTTGCGTTCGGGCTGATTGGCTTGGTTTGGGTTGGTTGATTTTGGGGTTTGGGTTTTGGTTTTGGGTTTTTGGGGTTTGTTTTGTTTGCGTTTGGGTTTGTGTTGTTTGAGTGTTTTGTTTGGTTTGGGTTGGTTGGTTTAGTTTGGGTTTGTTTGGTTTGGGTTGGTTCGTTTTGTTTGGATTTTGGTTTTTTGGGGTTTGTTTGCGTTCGGGCTGATTTGTTTGATTTGGGTTGGTTGGTTTTGGGGTTTGGGTTTTGGTTTTGGGTTTTTGGGGTTTGTGTTGTTTGCGTTTGGGTTTGTGTTGTTTGAGTGTTTTGTTTGGTTTGGGTTGGTTGGTTGGTTTAGTTTGGGTTTGTTTGGTTTGGGTTGGTTCGTTTTGTTTGGGTTTTTGGGGCTTGTGTTGCTTCGGTTTGTTTGCGTTTGGGTTGGTTGGTTTTGGGGTTTGGGTTTTGGTTTTTTGGGGTTTGTGTCGCTTGCGTTTGGGCTGGTTTGTTGGGGTTTGTCATGTTGAGTTTGTATGTTTGGGTTTGGGTTTATTTGTTTGGGATTGCTTGTTTGGTGCATTGTACAGCGTGAAATTAGCCGCAGTCCGGACGAACAACATACGCTTATTCGTCCGATCAGACGGCTAGCCTCAGCGTTTTCTTAATGGTGCTTTTCACGGGTACGGAACGCGAAAAAGCTCTGCTTTCTGCCTGTCCGTATGTCACGGGTCTCTAATTCGTAAACGGAACGTAAACGGAACCACCCCAAAAAACAAACTCAAAAACCCAAACCCAAACAAAACACCCAAACAACACGAACCCAAACCAACAAACCCAAGCAACACAAACCGCAAAAAAAAAACCAAAACCCAAACAAAACCAACCAACCCAAACCAAACAAACCCAACAAACCCAAACACAACTAACCAACGCAAACACAACCAACCGACCCAAATCCAACCCAACCCAACCCGAAGTTACAGACCTGAAATTTGGATATTTTGCGTACAATAATGATCCAAAACGGAATATTGAATTAGGAATTCAATTAAATTATTCATCATGTGGCTTCCACACATGAAAAAGAAGCAGGAAAAAAATGCTTACCCTGGCATGTGGGATGTCGTTGTATAAAGCTCATTGAGCAGAGTACAAATATATTTTATTTCTTTATTATCTTCAAAAATAAAGAAATGGGGGGGGGGGCGTGTCAAAGTTGTCCGTTTTAGACCATTTTTGTTACGCGGTCTATCTAAAAAACCAAACTAGTCAGGAATTTGGAATTTCTGTATATTATGTACCGTATACTGTATTTAAACAACAAATACTGAAAACGCCGATTCATAATGTAGTATATATAATAATTTATCGTATACACAATACAATAAATTTATAATGAAAATATATAAAATTATTGTTATTTAAATATTTACAATACCAAACGACTTATTATTGGAGTCGATGCCAGCCAAGACCGAGAGATGGACGTCGCGGAAGAAACGAGATTGCAAATTAAAAAAAGACTGCTGATCGTATATTTCATTTATTTTTCTCCGCCTCCTCTTGTACTGCGAAAAATGTGACAATATGGGCAATTTGCTGGTATCGACTCCAAAAATAAGTCATCTGGTATTGTAAATATTTAAATAACAATAATTTTATATATTTTCATTATTAGCTGACAGCAGGAGTGTAACAAAGCTTTCTTCAGCTATCATCACCCCATATGGTTTCAGTTAAGTACTACCGAAGAACTAAGACAGAAAAAAAGCATTACCCAATTAAATATCTAGTTTGAAAAAAAAAATTATATTCCCATATGTACGAAACCCTAATAGAGCGAGGCCCGAATCGTACTTGGCCGATTTTTCATTTTGTACTATTATATATAGCATTGTTATTATACGTAGAATTGTCAATGATTTTCAGTAATTGGTGAGGAATATAGATTTAAAAAAATGTTCGCGTCCATCCAACGAAATGATTTTTTTTTAACCGGCAAAATTACGTTGATTTCATTTTTTTTGTGGTTGCCTACCAAGACTGTTGTCACTGCTGGTCGGCAGATATTCCGGCGTGTGAGTGTGATGCGGACTGGTGGTTCGTTTGCCCGATCTAAGCGCCTCGATTTCCGGTCGCAGCGCCAGTCTTCGTCTAAGGAACTCCTGGTAGGAAATACGACCGTGCTCATCCGCGCCGAGCTCCCGCATCAGTTCCTCCACCGAATTCTCAAGATTCAGCTCTCGGCACACCGTCATCAAGTCTTGGCTTATAAAGCAGACGAAAATACGCGTTTTTTTAAATACATTTTACCAACCCATTCGTTTTAGCCTTTAATTCACTCCTGATTAAATAAAAATCAAATAATACGATTGGTCTATTTTGTATATATATATATATATATATATACACACACATACAGGGTGTACCACTTAAGTGTATACAACGGAATATCCTGAGGGTGCATGCATTTTAGGAAAAAATGTTTCGCGCAAAAGTTTGATAGTTTTAGGTGACAAAAATGATGGTCTTGGTCATTTTCTTTGGTGGCCATTTTCAAAATTATTTTACGGTTAAATGTAGACTTTAAATGAAAAACAATATTTTTTATTTCCGAATGATGTTCAGCGTCATGAAATGAGTGCCATTTGTCCGAATTTTCTTTCTGTTCGACTACTTTTTGCAAAGACATTTTGAATATTTGGTTAAATATGTAAAATATCTTCAAAAATCGAAGTCAAAGAAAGGTGGGTATCAAACAAAAGTTAGCTATTTTTCCGCATGTCCACTTTATGCAAAAAAGGCCTCGCAAAGTGAAACGGGAGCTGATATGGCGGCACTTGCGCTAGAGAGTTCGCGACTCTCGTCAAAGTCAATTAGTAATGAATTATTTCGTTGCGACAGGAAATCGTTAATTCCAACGTCTCGCGCACGGGTATTACTTCACCCTTGCGCCCCCCTCTCTGCCCCCCCCCCCCCCCGTGTGTATACGCGAATAAGCTTTTAGAGAATGTATTCGCGCATTAATCGCGAACGGCGTTGTTCGTGGTGGCGAAGGAGCGAAGCTAATTGGACGGCGATAAGGATTGACGAGACCTGATTGGCAGTTGCCCCCGCGCGATCCTAGCGGCCGCGCCGCAAACTACTCAACAGGAGAAGGGAGGGGCGGAGCGGATTCCGCAGAGGCTTTTTCTTCCCTATCCAAATGATTCAGATACCATTGTCAAATGTTTTTGTGCATTAAGAGGGTCCGTGCGAAATCGTCGAGAGACGAGCGTTTTGTCGTTAAATGTTGAGGGCTGCTCGCTGTTTTTTTTTTCTTCTTTTTTAGACGTGAGTCACACATGTTCAATAAAAGTTCGGAGATATTTAAATCCATAGGTCATTTTTTGCAGGCTTAATATATATAAAATTATCTGTTGCTGTAATATAATAGTATTTTATCAATAATATCAAGAGATAATGGGATATATTATAAATAATACAAGTGTGTGTTTGCATATTGCAAAAAATATTATCAATAATAATAATAATAATATGTTTCATCTTGACGAACGAAAATCTGCGACCCTCGAAAGGTGTTTTTTTAATCGCAAAATCGTATCTACCAGGTTTGAAGAGCCAGCCCCTCTCCCTCCCGCCAGCCTATCTCTCAGAGAAAAACTGCCAGCATGAGGGCTTTCCACGTGATTACTCGACGTGAAGAGGCCATGTCGTGTCCCCTAACAATACGAACACCGAAATCTTTCCAGTAAGAACGCGAGTCAGCCACGTGTGTTCAAAGCCCTTGACGGGGTCGCAAGTCGACTTATTAGGCGAGGGCGAGGGGGGAGGGTTGAAACAACGAGGGAAAAAATAAAATAAAAAGCGATAGGAAGGGTTGGACGAGACACTAAGAACCGCGAGATAACGGTAAAACGTGCAGCCGAGAAACTTGTCAAGTCCTCGTTGGAACCCTAACCTTTTTTTTGCCCTCTTTTTTTCCTTTTTCGTTCCAGAAGCTGAGGGAAGAGGGGAGGGTGGGGGAACTGGGGAAGGGCTTGAAGAGCGCTTTTCAAAAGACTTAAAGCAGCTTCAATTCGTTATGGCGAAGCCAAGGGGGAGAAGTGCAGGTGCGGCTTTCGTCAAAGCACCTCCTCAAGAGTATCATCCCCGGCTCCAGCTCATATCCTTCACTCACTCATAACCCTTTCTCGTTTGGGTCTCCTTCGTCGCAGCTTTGACTGCGGTGTGCTACCTCTTCATTTATATACATAGGTACGCAAGCTACCCTATCAATGGCAAAACTACCCTCTCAATCATTTTATATGTTTTTTAATATTATTTCCTGAGTTCCAACGTATACCGTTGCGCGATTTTCACGCATTACACTCCCCAATTGAAGCATTTCCTATCGCTCCCTGCCCGCACTTCGCTAATCTAACCTAACGCTATATCGCATTTTCCGATGACGTTGAAGTTTGCATCGTTGGAATGCAACGAGTAGTTTTTCGTTTATTTTTCATTCCTTCATTTTTATCATTATCGAAAGCCTTTCTTTTTGCAAATTGAAGGCGGATATCTCTATTAAGGGGTTACCCCCACTTGCGATTTTGAAAAAATCGATATTTTTTTATTGCATTTTTTCGAAGTATAAGCATCTGGGAATATGTCCTGAAAATTCCAAGTCGATCCGAACAAAATTGTTGTGAGATATGAGGGTTGAAAGAGAAGAATCCGTTGTTGAAACGGATCCGAAATTGAAACTGAAGAGGATCAAGTACCTAGTGTACGATTATAGGCACCTAATCATTTATAATTATCATTCAGATCAAAATCAACTTGAGCAACATTACAATCAACTTTAGCAACATTATAATAAACTTGAAGAACAAATTGAAGCAACAGTTTAAAAAAGGTTGAAAAAAGAATTAGTCTGTGTCGTCGCACATCACCTGTTAAAGTAGCCCCAAAAACGGCCAGTTACCATTAAGGGGTTAGCCCCACTTGTGATTTTGAAAAAATCGATTTTTTTTATTGCATTTTTTTGAAGTATAAGTATCTGAGAATATGTCCTGAAAATTTCAAGTCGATCCGAACAAAATTGACTGAGATATGAGCGTTGAAAGAGAAGAATCCGTGAATTGAAGAACTGAAATTGAAACTTTAAACGCGTTTTTCTCAAAATGGCATTTCTGAAGTCGGTGACCAAGATTACTCGAACACTAATGAACCGATCTTCTTGAAATTTTGCAGGCTTATTTAATACATAAAAATGTAGTCTTTAATCGTTCGATTTTTTTTTCGAAAAAAATGGCCGTTTTATAGCCAAAAAACGGCCGTTTTTTCTCGTTAAAAACGAACCATTAACTTTGACTGTCCGCCATTTTGTGAAAAATGAATATTTTTTAAAATCCTTCGATTAAAGACTAGTTTATACTTATATTTGACTAAATCCATCCGCATTTTTTTTTCAGATGATCCACTTCGCCGCAATGTTGGTCACCGCAAACCGTGTATATAAAAACATTATTTCATTGACGGCCATTTGCCACTAAACAATGTAATATTTTTCAATAAAAAAATTACTGACAGTTCTTCAAGATGTGTTCTTTAAGATGGTATATTGATCGATTAAAAAAGTTTTGTAGTTTTCTTTTAAAAAATTGATGAAAAAGGCCTTTTTTTGCGCTACAAGTGGGGGTAACGCCTTAAGAATTCGTAAACACGTTTGATCGACTTTTACAGTCCAAATCGGCCAAAAAAATTGTAACAATTGGAAAACATTAATTTTCGCTGCACTCCAACGATGCAAACTTCAACATAATATTTGCTGGGGGTACGGGGAAACTGTGGAAAACCCGGACTGGTATAGACGGCCCGATATTCTTGTACCGAGTTGCTTTTTTTATTTAACAAAAAAGTATACGAAAACACTTATTTTCCTATACTTTTATGATTGATGTTTAATATTAAATTGAATGTTTCCAACACTAGCATGAATTTTTTCAAAAATTTTCGAATGTGATGAGGCGTCTTCTCACTTTACAATTTTCAAACACGCGATTTTTCAAAAACATTTTTCGAAAGCATACATATCCAAACGTGTCGTACTAAAATTTGTTTGCAGATCGGAGGAGTCTAAATGTATTTTTGTGTGACCTTTATTACCTGAGCAAAAATCTTCGAAACTACTGAACCGATCCTTATGAAATTTTAACCACATATGCTTTGAAACTATAGCTATAGCGCATGTCAAGGATTTTTATAACTTATGATATTTACTATTTCCTTTTCTAAAAACGGTGAAAAAAACCCGTTTTTTCCCGAAAAATGTCCGCCATTTTGTTATTTTTGCATAAATCGAAAATCGTATGTATGCGCTATAGCCATCAACATACTGAATCTAAACTCGTTTGATTTTTTTTTGTCTTGGATGATCCATCTCCGAGATTTCATCAACAGCGCAGACCTACAATTTTTTAGGACATTTTTTTAACTACCATTTTCGTTTATAAATAGTGACTTAAATAAATAAATAAATAAATTTAATGTATTTCGAAAGCGTATTTATTAAGTGTAACAACTTTGATATCAATATCTAAAATACAAACAAATAAAAAAAATGCATGAAAATAGCCTTTTTTAGCGTCCAAAGAAGACGCCTTAACTGGGTGAAAAAGCGACATGACTCGAAATACCCAGGTTCACAGACGGAAGGTATCAGAAAAACGGTAACAGATGAAGTGTTAAGGATGTTGAGTCCCAAATCGCAAATGATAATAAAATTCTGAAAATTTGGTACGTTTTTGTATGAAGTATTTCAGAGGACGTGTAAAAATTTCACGACAATTAGGAAGCTCGTTATTGAACAATTAACATTCACAAATTAAATGTTGTCTTATGGAAACTGATGTAACTTTGCAATAAGTTTTTTTTTGACCTCTCAATTTTGTAATATCTACAATATACTTAAAGCAACGGAAACAAAACGAAGTTTATTGACAAATTTTTTTTTAATTTCTTTTAAAAATTGTTCTTAACAAAATGTTAATTTTATAACAACGAGCTTCCTAATCGTCGTAAAATTTCAACACGACCTCTTAAATACTTCATACAAAAACATACGAAATTTTCAGAATTTTCTTATCATTTTTTATTTCAACCCCTAAGGAGGTTAAAGCAATGATGATAGAATTCTGAAAATTTGGTATGATTTTACATGAAGGATTCAGGAGGTCGTGTAAAAATGTCATGACGATTAAGAAGCTATTTATTGAACAATTAACATTAACATGTTTCATAGGGACTCAACATCCTTAAGATACCGAGAAGGGTCCGTGTAATCTGACAATGTGGGATTCTTACCCACCAAAATTTTGCTCTCTCTCAATGTAGTTGATATAAACAAATTGGGTGGGCATCGAAAATTCGAACGATCAATATTCAGAAGGACCGCAACGTCGAATTCAGTAATGACGAACGTTCCAATATAGATAGATCAACCTTATGTCAGCCTGTAAAATAGTTAATCGAAATTGTGAATACAAAAATCTCAACGTTGATTTATAGGCAAAACAAATATCAGATTTAACAAAATAACGAGAGATATAGTATCGACTCGCCTTATATATACGCCAAACAATTCAAGACGTTAAATCGTCGAATTGTAAATATTAAGACAATTTACAATTTCGAATTCATTAAAGCGAAGCGCCAAAAAGTCGATCAGCGAAAATGGCGAGGGGTCAAAAAGGCGAACGGTCTGGGCAGCAAAAACAATGGAACATTGGATCGAGAAGTACGTTACTTGCGCTTCAGAGTGAAGTTGGCAGATGGCGCTGGCGGTCAGTCGGGTCGGGCGGCCATGCCCTGTTCGCCATTTAGGTATTCGCCATTTCGGACCGCCGATCAATTGCGTTTCTGAGATCTACACATTCGAAGTTCGTCGTCTCGATCTATGGCTTTTTGCTATAGACGGTATTTCGAATATTAGAGACTCGCTTTTTTCTATTTCGGAGATATGAATGTGTAGATTGTTCGAATCCGTATTTGTATGACTCAAACTGCAGACTACCTGAATATATGTTCTCGAATAAATAAACTCTCGACCAAATAATCCTTTCGTCTAATAGTTATTCGATTTTGTCATCGGTCAACGAATAAAATTTCGAATAATTTAACCTTCGTTATTTTGGGAGTTCATAATTCTGTCCTTTCGAAGTCTTTGTCGTTCTATATTTGATCATTCGACATTTTGACCCCCACCCAACAAATTGTAAGAAAATGTTCAAAACTGACCAAAATTTAACGAAACGAAAGAAATGAAGGGTGTTTTCGTTGCAATGGTGCAAACTTCGACGTGACGTTTTGCAGGTCCTAGTGCAAAAGGATCGCAGTGCGACTCGTGGTAGAAAGAATGCAAAAAGTCAGTCGAAGATGTTTAGAGGAAGAGTCATAAAAAAAGGGGGGGGGGGGGGGGGGGTGGAGGGTCTAGAAAAAGTGAGAATGCGAAATTCAAGGGAAACATGTATGCGCAATGGTTCTCGCGGTACTTTATGTGCCCTCTTCTCTCACTCTACCTCCCTCTCTCTCCCGCTGCTAACTGGGACTTTTTTCCATCTACAAAGTCAATAGCAAGGCACGTAGGGACGCAGGCACGCATGAGCGTTACCAGTGAACACATAGCTGCCTGCTGATGCGAAGAAGTGGAGCAGAAGCAGCGGCGACGAAAAGAGAGATGCAGAAAAGAAAGACGGATGAGTAAAAGAAGAGGGGGAGAGGGAAGGAGCGAGAAAAAGGCCTAGAAGTGAACGACTGGTGGACAAAGAGCCCTGCTTTTAGCGTCTCGATTAGTCGTTTGAATGGATGTTTTTTTTCCTCTCTCCTGTTTTTTTCCATCGCAAAAGAGACTGACTTTTCGCTCGAGACTCGTCAATAAGAGCTGTAAAGTCGTAGTTATCGTACTGGGATTTTTTTTTCGTTCAACGGTTCCACACACTTCACGCGGGATCGTTGCTTTATGGGGCGTCTCATTTTCTCATCTTATGAGCTTTGCGATTGCATATCATACCGATTTCGCGATACTCGGCACATAATAGCAAAGAACAGTGCTCGGAAAGATGAGATTTCCGAAATAACTTTGCTTACCTATTGTGCGACTGTTATATCAATATGAGGAAAAAACGTTCGAGCGATAGTCAATGTTCACCTGGAAATGGAACCCTTTACATATGGGGTGTCTCGAAATGACCTGATATTTAAATTCATTAATAAAACGTATTATTTATACGAAAAATACGAATACTTTACTTTTACTATAAGATTCAAACATGGAGGTTATGTGTGGCACACAATATCCGATAAATGGCCGTCTCGTCCCTGTTTGCAAACGTTCACGCTTTGGACGAAATTTTCAATAACATTTTGGCACAATTGCGGACTAATTTCATTAAAGTCTCTGGATCATTGGCCTACACTTTCCCTTCTAGAAAATCGTAAATAAAGAAGTCCAGTGGCGACAGATCGCACGATCTTGGCACGCAAGATTAGTACTCTATGCGCGCCACAAAAAAAATGGCGCGCAATTTAAAATGTCAGTTTACTTCGAGACACCCATTAATTTTTTTTGCGCGTTCTATATTGCTTTGAATCATGATATATATATATACAAGTGAATATCTATATGATTTTTTTTTGTGAAATGATAAATTATTCCGATAACTGTTAGCCGCATATATTATTGGAAAATAAATATACATAATCAATAAATTATATACAATAATGTGTATATAGACCGACCTTGTATATATACATAAACTATGTACTTCGAAAACGCAGCGAATGGTCAGTAGGAAACCGTAAGGCGGCCGCGGAAGGAACGCAGACAGGTCCACTTTGTGCGGAGAATATTGTTCGTTCCTAGTTATAAAGTTATGACCTAATTTTGAGAAACTTTGTAGAAGCCCAACGAGGGCATACCTTGGAAATAAATAAATACATACATATATAGACCGACCAGATCAAAACGTTACATGGTAATTGTCTATATTTATTTCCGTACATAATTTCATATGAAATAAATACAGGAAATATACATAAATCTGCATGCATATATGTACGTATGTAAATATCTGGAAACGGGGTTTCCAGTTTCGAATGGAATGACGAGATATCTTGAAAACAGTATATATATATATATATAACACCGGTATAAAGTTTTCGATCACTTTGGCTATTGCAACATTATCATAATATAATCCATTTTATAGAGCTATATAGTACCTTCATTGAATTGAAAAGAAAAATCAATTATATTATTCTAATACAATTTAAAAATTATTCAAAGTAATCCAAACATTTTTCTTAATCCACAGTGATCGAAAACTTTTGACCGGTACTGTCTGTATCTCTGAATTACCTCGTGGGTTTTAAATATCGAATAAATTAATTTCGCGCTCGAAAATCCCGACGATTTCGTGGCCGGATTTTTCTTCTCACATTACGAATATCCGAACAGCACACGTTTATCGTTCGACGAAAAAAAGTGCCCTTCACGATAGGACAAAAAAATTACCGAGTTCCCCGCCGCTATTGAGAAAACGTGCAAACCTCACGCACGCACGTTTTGCAATTATTATTAGTACTCCCATGTACACGCGCGTATTTCCGTACAATTTTTTTCATTCCTCGGCAACTGTTTTGTTTTTTTCGCGTACCTCGTTGGCGCGAGGCTGTAAATATATGCGGTATATATATATATGTATACATAGGTAACAATAGAGTGCAATCCGTGCTCGCTCGAGTCGAGCATTATCTCTGAAGTTTATTCAACGCGCGCCTTTGAGAGAGGGGAAAAAAATAAAAGCGTGAAATAAAATTGCGTTCCGGTTTGTTAATTCGCGCTTCGAGATACATAGCAGGCCAGGCACGTTTGAGCATTCGAAACAGCGGAATTAATTGAAAGAAAAAAAAAGCGTTTAAAACTCGCGTACCGACTTCAGGGAAAGGAAGAAGAAAGGAGCGAAACGGCGAATCCCGTTGCTGCCCCGATGTGAAACGACCGCGTGTTTTTGTGGGGTAATGATCCTGACGTGAAAATGATTCCCGACTGTGATTCTCGTATCTTCGCGATATTCGAAATGTATAGTGGTTCGAAAATGCTGCGTCTTTGCACTTTTGTAAAATACATATTTTTTTCACGCTCCACGACGATGTGGGCGACCACGTCGGACAAGGAAGAGAAGCCTGCTGCGCTCACGTCGCATATTTGAACGAACAATTTATGCGCTTGGGAGAAAAGTTGAGAAGATTGAGCGTCGCGTGTTCGTGGGATGGGATAGATGATATTGCGACAATTCGTAAAAGAAAGTAGAATTTATCACGGACATTTCACGATAGCCAATCGCATTTCGATTGGACGACTCTAACCTCAAATTCGTATCCGAATCAACGTATCGCTATTTTTGCATTTCGAACGCATCAATAATCGATTTTAATCACTAAAATAGCACTTTTTGGAACCAATGATGAAATATGATATTTCTCAATTAAAAATCTAATAGTATTACATTGAATATTACATAACATTATCACATTAACAGGAAGTAGAAGCTGCACCACGTGACTTATGAGTGCGCGAGCAGAAAGCTGACATGTTCGAACGGAGATTTCTCCGAGATGAATAATATTTAGAGCTAATGAAAATCTTCAAGCTCTGCGTCAGGAAATTCTCCAGAGCTTGATGCTTGATTTTCCTTAGAAAACTTAACCAACCAAGTTTTCCGTTAGAAAACTTAACCATCTGTGAGAAAACTGGGTTGGAAAATTTGTAAGGTTATGTTGATGTTGTACATGTCCTGAAGGATCTTAAAAGCTATCAATATTCAAAGTATTATAAAATATTGTTAATTGCTATCGTTGTTGTTATTTTGGCTATTATTATTATTATATAATCATAACTATTGTCACTACTATTCTATTATAATAGTTATGATTATTATATAATCATAACTATTGTCACTACTATTCTATTGGTCTTATTATCATCAATGTTATAATTGATATTATCATTATGATGACCTTTTTTTAATTGTGCTATTATTTTTAATCACGATTATTGTTTTTATTACTCGTATTCACATTATTTTTTAGTATAACTATTACTATAATAGTAATTATTGACTACACTATTGGTCCTAAAGATTGTTTCTCTAAATAAAAAAAATTGCAGGTCCTTATCATTTTTATTATTATTACGATTGTCATAACTATTATTATTATTATTTTTGGTGTAATATTTTTTATTGTTACAATTACTATTACTACTGCTTATTGATTCCAGTATTATTTATCAACATTATTATTATGATTACAAACATAAGTGCTATTTTTGTTGTTATGATAATTGTTATAATTGAAATTTATCATTATTATTCCCATTATGATTAAATATGGACTTAATATTGTCCAATAGAAATGAAAACCCAATGAAATATTACCGACCACACCGAGAAGATAAATATGCACTGACCTATCGATGAAGCCGTCTCCGTCTCCGTCGCATGCTTGGAACAATTTTCTAATTCTTTCCTCGTCGCAGATCGAACCTGCATCGCTCTCCGCGTCGGCGATGTGAGACATTGCTCACTTATCTTGTGCCCCAGCCATGACGAGATCGAACCACGCGGCTCCTGCAATCGACTCCAGGACATTTATCGTGGCTCGCATTTTGTGGCGTCGAGCGAATTTGTACAAGAAACAAACTAGCGACGAACGCTACGTGGGTGATTTTAGCATCTCAAACTACGCAAAGGAGGTAGAAAAAATAATTGACAGCAGTGTTGCGACAGGATGCTATAAAATATTTGACAAAAAAAAAGAATAAAAAATGGCCTGACTTAGTTTTGAACTCGCTGTCTCACAATTTGCGATGAACTTAGAATTTTCGTATTTTTTAGTGTACACATTGGCGGCGAAAAATGACAGAAATTTGAGGTGAAGATGACAAAGAGAGGTGAGGTGGACGGATGAATTTTCGAAAAGTTTCAGGGAAAAATGTGGGAGCTGCGGGTTTAGAGGAGAAAAAAAAGGGTTCGGCGCACTACGTGCTTCGGGAGCATCGTCGAGCACACGCGGCTTGTAAACAAAGGAAAATCTATTTTTGACAGCGCGTCGCCGCAAAGATTATTGTCGCTAGGACGCTATCGGGGTAAAAATGCCATTTTCGTCATGCAATTTTCACGGAGACAAGCGGAGAAGGAAACGAGAGGTTAAAAAACGCCACGAGGATTTTTTTACAGTCAAGCGTTTTTCGTCGTTGCGCGAAAGATTCGGGTACCGAGAACACGAAAAACTCGCGCGACTTCGGGCAAGTGAGCGAAAAAAGAGACAAAGCACCCGACGAACGTGAAATTTTTCGGAAACAAGCGCACGTTGGTTGATACGAGAATTATTGAGTTAAATAGCGAGTCGCCCGCATACCGGGTGTCGGATACAACTCCGCGCTATAATCCTAACCTAAAAGCCGCGAACTCACACCCTCGAATGGGGGATGATGGTTATTGCAGCGCACACGAGCAATAAAAACTATCGATCTCGCTCCGTCCTTCTTTTCCCCCAGGCGCCACACCACATCGAGTTTGTCAAATGACAGAAAGGAACGCTTTGACATTTGGCGCCATCTTGGATTTTGTGAAGCTTCGAGAAGATTTCGGGAGAGGCGCCGGCATAGCATGCGGCTCACGGGTGGTATCCCGAAGCTCTTTACCGACTGACGATCGAGATGTGACATGACGGAAAGCGGGGCTGTCGCACATGAAGGCTCCGAGCAAATTGCCGCGCGATTCTCTCCATCATCGACTGTTTGCCCTTTGACTGCGACGAATTAACACGATCATTTTATAAGTTTACTTTTTAAGAATCATGTCAAGAATAATTATTCAGCCAACGGTATCGAAAAGAAACCCATTTTTCAAGTGTACAAAATATTTTATTTGATTATCGTTATATACAGTAAAAGTAACAATCAAGAACCTACAATTTTTTAAACATAAAATGAGTATCAAGTAATATGATAATTTATTTCGAAAACAAAATAAGATGTTTTGAAAATAGTCGAATAAAAACATGTTGACGAATGTGGTCGATCCTCATGGCAGTTACTCTTACTCTTCGCTGGTACGGTTAGTACCTAGGTAGCTAGGATACCGACAGTTGGTACAGGAAACGGCGCCATTGTACCAAAATACGATTAATCCGACCGGAACTAAAATTGCATGTTTAGTTACTGGAATAAATAGTGCTTCGGTAGTACGAAAACCTCTGATGGCAGCCAGTACGTATTGGCCGATGGTAAATTATCGACCGTCGGTACCTTACTGTCGGTCGGTTGCTTACCTACCGCTGGTAAGGCAGTTTTCTCAACACAACTTCTCGTTCAGCAATTTCAAAGTTTTCTTTACTTTGGCAGGCTCGTGACTGAATCCCCATAGTATACATTCGGTGTGTTCTCTGGTGGGTAAACCTCGCAGAGGTTCGTCGGTCTCGAACCACTGTACGTGTCTCTCCTTTATGTCGCTCACGAGCGTACGAAGCTTTTTGTTCCTCTCGATGTCCCAGGTGACATCGCTGCCCGGAACTTTGACGGATCGGAGCTTCTTGTAGTCGCCCCCGACTTGCTCGTAAGCACTGAAAAAAATGTCAATATTGCACCGTCGAATGGCTGTAAAAGGAAAAATTAAGGGGGGGGGAGATACTTTTAGGCGAGAAAAAAATTTGCTGATTTTTATGATTTTTTCAAAAGAAATATTTTTTCAACACTTTTGACTCTTAGGCTATGCATCATTACTACTTTTGGCTGTTACATGGTATTTTTTTTATGTTTATTGATCTCTGAAAGTAATGGACGTATGGCACAGTCTTCTAAACTGCAAACCATTTAGAAGACCATACGCCCTCCACTTTTGAAGATTAATACATTTAAAAATACGACGTAACAGCCAAAAGTTTTAATAAAACATAACCTAAGTCTCAAAAATAATGAAGGAATCCTTTTAAAAAATTATTAATAGCACTTTTTTCCTCGCCTAAACGTATATCCCCCCTTAAACAAACATCAAGAAAGTGAAGAGAAAAACGAATCTGATGTCTCACCCAATGAACTCGGGTATTTGCAGATCGTACTTTTCCGCGAGTGATTTGTGAGCTTGCACTATGTCAAGTCCCAAGTACGCAAAATTCTCGCGCGATCGATGATTAACGTTGTAATCGGTCACCCAATTCTCCAAAACCTCGACGGCCGCTTTGATGTTGTGAATTTTTTGCTCGTCCTTCGTGCACGTTATTACTCTTCCGGCTCGTTTTATGAGGCCTGTGATTGCGTGATACTGATAAGAGATGTCGCGACCTTCCAGCGACTCGATGCTCCGCAGCGCCTTTTCCTTGTCCTTGAAGCCCAAAACGGAACCCTCCTCCTTCTTGTTTTCCGTATTTGACGTCTTTTTGGGCGTCTTTTTCGCCGGTTCTTCGTTATCGCTGCTGCTCTCGCTGCTCGTCTTCTCCGCGTCTCTGGTTCTCTTCGTGCCGCGCGGCGCCTCCTCCTCGACCGCCATTTTCTCATCATCCTCCATTTTGTCGTCGTCGAGCGCTCTTTCGGTCATTTTGGGTACGAGCGCTTTGAGCTTGGACGGTTCAGGGCTGTAGGCCAGTATGATACATCGCGTGTGCTCTTTCGATGGATACTCGATCCCCTCGTTGTCCTTTGCTTCGTACCATTTCAAATTCGAACTTTCCACATTTTTTATTATCTCCTTCAGTCTCTTGTTCCTCTGGATGTCCCACGTGACATCTCCCCCATCCTCCTCGCTCACCTTCACATTGCGCAAGCCTTTATAATCCCCGTTCGTCTTCTTGTATGCTCTGATAACATTTTTTTTTTTCATTGTTTTATTAGCCCTTACGTCATTAAAGTTCCATGTTAGATATCATTTCTTAAATATAATGTTATTTTTATTACTTATATATGTATATATATCATTTGAAAAAAAATATGTGCGTATGTCTGTTTGTATAAATCTAATGGAATGAATAGTATTAAAAATAACCCATAAACTTCAGTTAGTAATAATAGTTGATATTATTATTATCATTATTTAGGTATTCTATCTATACATATAAAAATACATATGTATTATATTATACATTTCACATTTATATGTGCCTATATGGATATTGACAGTGATTATAAATTAAAGATTTTTCCAGAACATGTACCGTGCTGCCACGGTTTAAAATTTTTTTTTAGTCAACGTGCATACTATTAAAACAAATAGCTATCACTCCAATATTCTCGGTCCGTTTATTGAGAAATAGGGATTGGTATTTCGGAAAATAATAATATAATTATTAAATTTAATTATATATAAAATATAATTATGAATCTTAAATAAATAACAATATAATTATATATATTTATATATATGTATATATGTGTATATATATATATATATATATATATATATGCATATACATATTGTGCCATACTCACTTGTAAAACTCCGCGTCGACGATACCGTAAGTCTCAGCTAAGGGTCTAAAAGCCTCGAGCGTCTCGATGGGCAAATAAGGCAAATTGGTTTTTCCTCGATTGTTTTCTTTGTAATCGCGCAGCCACTCATCGAAGACCTCGATAGCCTCGCTTATATTTTTCCTCTTCTCCGCGTCCTTTGTGATTTTGAGGATTTTTTTGGCGCTCATATAATAATGATTGATCGCATGATACTGGTAACTTATGTCACGACCGTCCAGGCATTTCAACGTGTAAAGAGCTTTTTGCTTGTCCTTGTAGCCCATGGAGCCATTCTCACTCACGGATTTGTTTTTCTCCATTTTTTCCTACTGTTGTTGAAAAAATGAGAAAGGTCTTTAGTTTTTGTGACGAAAACTCTTGAATGTCGCGTGTGATTATTTTTTAACGTCATTTTTTGGATACTCGCTTTAGCGTTTGAGCTTTTGTTGTCGATATTTTTAGTAATTCATGACGCCAAAGAATTCCAGATTTTATTGCACTCCAATAATTGTAGACCATTTCCTATCAATGCTTTATGCAAATGCTAAAGTGCATTTTTTTTAAAGACATAGAAACGTAAGAAAAAAATCGTTAAAGGAAATGAAGAATTATTATCGACGTATAGTAAAACCCACTTTGTTTTCAATTGCCCAGCACAAAAAAGCGCTATTGGCCAAGATACCAAGAGAATGATCAAAGAGCAATGAAAAAAAATTAATATCAATGATTGAAAATTGTGATTTTTACTGATTTTGATAAAAAACAATGATTTATTGTGATAAAAACAATGAAAAATGATAATAGCCAAACGAATGGGCACATTCATTGGACATCGCATGCATAGTTTTGAACTTTCGTTTATTTTTTTGGGCGCAGCCCATTTTCGAAAAGAGCCAAGCTGGTACGTGCATATTTTCAACATTTTTAAAGACTCGCAATATATTTAAACATGGTCGAATTTATGATCAGAGCGTCTCATAAAAACGCAAATTGTTCAATCAAATCAAAGCGATCGATCGACTTAGTTGCATGGTAGCCTTCGAATTTCATTATCATCATTATTTGATGTTTTGTCATTATTTGAATTATTATTATCAAGCATGTGTGTGTATGTGGTGCGTGCGGGCGCGTGTACATATATATATATATATATACGTATATAATTACATGTTCGTAATTATACTATTGTTTCATTAATTGATTTGATTAATCGATTAAATACCGATATCTAATACTTATACGATATATTTGATATCCAGTATATCACTAATTACTTAATTACAATTACCTGGTACCAGACGGACAAAATACTGTAAAAAAAAATAATCCGATACACTACTACGTTCGAGACGATTGCAAAGGCTTCCAAAAATCAACTGTCGCGTCGAGATTCCAGATCGCTGTGGTCAGCCTCGCGACTTAACATCGAAATTCACAAACGTGGGGGAAAACTACCGCCATTCGGAAACGACGGGGGAAAAAAATCGTTGCGCGTCATTGTGCATGCCACACGACGATAAGCGGACTTGTGTCATACCTGGAAATACGCCAACTGCCGCACACACTTACGCGAGATCATCCGCTCTCGTACATTACGTCAGTGGCAGTTCCGATGTTGTTCAAGGATGACCCTGAGGCGCCCGTTCAACTCGCGCCCGCCGCGAAGATACGAGCAACATGTGCTACGCAACATTGCGGCAATAGAGCGAAAAAAGACGATCGAATCGTGAGGTAATAAGCCTGTTTGAATTCCGAAAGTGAATCAAAAATAATCGTGATGCGAGCAGCCTTTGTACGAAGTCGTGAAGCTTCTGCGTTTTTTCGCTTTTTGGCCGATGACGTGTTCGAAATTTTCGTAAGCTTCGTCGAAATGCCGGATAATACCCAAACAATGTTCTCTGGGCCCCATTCAAGCGGTCTGTCGCAGCCACCCCTGAACCCCGCTCTTCTCCAGTTTGGCTTGCCCCCCCCCCCCCGCCGAATGGTCGCTGTAAAACTAAACGGATGTTACGGTTCCCGGCGACCGATAGATGTTATTGAAGCTGTGACCCAAACAAACCTGAACCAACCGAAACAAGCTAAAACATTGTGGTAGAATGACGTTTTAGTAAAACGTGAAACGATTTAGTAAAAGTGAAATGGTTTAGTAAAAAGTGAAATATTTTAGTGAAAAGTGAAATGGTTTAGTAAAAAGTGAAATGGCTCAGTGAAAAATGAAACGTTTTAGTAAAAAAAAGAAATGTTTCAGTAAAAAGTTAAATGTTTTGGTGGAAGGTGAAATGGTTTAGTAAAAAAGTGAAATAGTTTAGTAAAAAGTGAAATATTTTAGTAAAAAGTGAAATGGTTCAGTCAAAAGTTAAATGTTTTAGTAAAAAGTGAAATGTTTTATTAAAAAGTGAAATGTTTTACTACAAAGTGAAATATTTGACTAAAAAGTGAATCGTTTTACTACAAAGGGAAATGTTTTACTACAGAGTGACATGTTTTAGTAAAAAGTGAAATGGTTCAGTAAAAAGTGAAATGTTTTAGTAAAAAGTGAAATGGTTTAGTAAAAAATGAAACGGTTAAGTAAAAAAAGAAATGGTTCAGTAAAAAGTGAAATGTTCTGGTAAAAATCGAAATAGTTTAGTAAAAAGTAAAATATTTTAGTAAAAAGTGAAATGGTTCAGTATAAAGTGAAGTGTTTTAGTAAAAAGTGAAATGTTTTACTAAAAAGTGAAAAGTTTTACTACAAAGTGAAATATTTGACTAAAAAGTGAATCGTTTTAGTACAAAGTGAAATGTTTTACTACAAAGTGACATGTTTTAGTAAAAAGCAAAATTTTTTACTAAAAACAAAAATTATATTTTAGTGAAAACTAAAGGAAGTTACAGTTAGGGCTAAAAATATATTTCGGTTAGAAACAGAATGATATTTTAGTTGGTACTAAAATCACGTTTCAGTTGAAACTAAAATGATGTTAGTTAGAAGTAAACGGACGTTTTTCTTAAAACCGAAATGACGTTTCAGTTAGTACTGAAGTGACGTTCCAATTAGAACTGAATTGACGTTTTAGGTAGAACATAAATTATGTTTTGTTAGAACTAAAGATACGCTCCTTCTCCTTCTGTGACCGTTCGGGAGTAGAACGAAGTGGGGCAGAGTGGTCGGCTACCCGACCAAGGAATCAGTTCGGATAACAAAAACACCTACATTTTTTTCTAGGAAATAGTAATTTATTAGATCATTACATTCCAATAAACTCGAGACAATATATTATTAATATTATTTTTTTTCGAGCACCTGATCAACTTACAATTTGGCGGAGCTCGCGCCTTTATCTATTTACACAACATTTTATTTCGAACTAATCCCCACTCGCGCGGCTCAGTAGGGAATTAACCATTTATTACACACTCGTGGGGTAAACCGTGCAGTGTGCGCCTACTCCAAGCTTGGGAGCGTTAAACGCCGTTGTTCAATAAATTACGATAGAAACTGCATGAGACCGTGATCGAGGGTAAAAAAAGACTGAAAAGAAATAGGTACTGGGACCACAAAATTGTTTTGGCACTTTACGTCCAGTTGGACAGTCAATGAGGAACGTGTATGTACAGGATTGTCCGTCGGATCTGTAGCGAGAGCTCGCAGTGAACCGGCGCACGATTTACTAAAGAGTCTTTTTTTTCGACGAATTCGCAGTAATTAGGATAATCTGGCATAGCCTAATATATATAATCTAGATCACATTGTACACTATGACCCCCGATTGGGAGACAATTGTGGGATTAGCCACGTATTCCATTACTCGAGCGATCATTTGCGCGTTTCGTCCGGCGCAGCTTCGAGTTAGCAGCGCAGCGTAGGGCTCAGCATGCGCAGCGTTCAGCTCAGCATGCACAGCATTTAGCTCAGCACGCTTAGCGTTCAGCTCAGCACGCTCAGCGTTCAGCTCAGCATGCACAGCATTTAGCTCAGCACGCTCAGCGTTCAGCTCAGCATGCTCAGCGTTCAGCTCAGTACGCTAAGCGATCAGCTCAGCATGCACAGCACTTAGCTCAGCACGCTCAGCGCTCAGCTCAGCATGCGCAGCGCCCAGCTCAGCATGCCCAGCGTCCAGCTCAGCATGCACAGCGTTCAGCTTAGCAGGCTCAGCGCCCAGCTCAGCACCCAGCTTAGCACCCAGCTCAGCATGCGCAGCGTTCGCCCCACCACTCATCGCCGATCAGCAGGCCACGCCCCTCGAATACTGCCACCGCATTGAATCGCGGTCCTAATGATAAACGAACAAAGATCTAGTAGGACTGGATTTTTCGCTTATCGATGCAACATAAGCAATCAAGAAACACTATGATCAATACTCGTGACTTGATCTCGATCAGTTGCATTTGGAGCAGATATTGATTCACCGTGACCCTCAACAGACGCAACTGTCCACGCCGAGGCAGGTGTAAGGTGCCTGTTCGATTTTCGGAGTGCTAGGATCAATGATCTGGGCTTGCGACATGGGGTTGCCAGTCGTTGTCAATTGTGTGGAACGTTGGCCTGAATCATAAGCCAGGCTCGAGTCTCTCGTTCTCTCGGATTCCGGTATATAAAGGGGTCTCGAAGTTTCTTGGTCTCTGGTGACGTCAACGGGAAGGGATTCGTGGCTGGCGAGTCTGCCGTAGTTGAGGAAAGTCTCCGTGTAGCCGGACGCCGAATGATGATAGTGATGATTCGTGGAGTACTGATGGGAATGGTAACGACTAGGGGGTGTCTTGAATCCCTCGTTCGTGCCCAAGTACTGGTGTAGATGATGATGAAGACTGGGCGATGTGTACGCTAAATGAAAATGAAAAAGTTCATTCGGGACGTCTAAGTATGGTTGTCTTTTATTCTCAACTTGCGAGCTTCCTTGGTCATTGGGCAAAGTTACCTGCTGCGCTGTTGGAATACATCGCGAGTACAGCGTCGTTGTAGCCGGCAGCTGTATGCTTCGCGACATCAGGCAGGTCACCCTCACCTGTATGCTTGACGGAAATGGACTGGGTCCTGCTTCCAATAGCGGTGCTCTGTGCCTCGCCGGGAATCGATGGGCCACCCGTTCCATAAGCCATGTTGAACAGTGCCTCGGGATCACACACGAACTTGTACACATACCTCTCGCCTGCCACTTTCTGCATTATGCCCTTCTCGTAGTAATACCTCAACGAACGACTGAGCTTGTCGTAATTCATAGCCGGGCGATTTTTCTGAACTCCCCACCTACGGGCGACCTGCGAGCGATATCGGACAATAAACATCTACTCTAATCGAACTGAAACTCGGCTGAATCCGAAAAAATCCAAACCGTTCGGCAATTATGATTCACTAGCTATCCTCGAGTTGAAGAACGTTCAATGGAGACCTACCTCTTCCGGCTCGATGAGTTTGAACTCCATGCCCCTTCCGGTCCACGCGATACACGGAGCGTTAGCTGGATCATCCAAGAGTGCAACGAGAAACTGCCACAGCTGGAGAGAGCCACGCCTCTGTTGCTGATAACCAACTGCAACGTCATTCCACGCGGAAGGGCCAACGTTTGAGGACGGCGGCCTCTTGCAGTAATCCGAGGTCCACAGTAGATTGGGCGAGCTGCGCTTCTGATAACAGGTGGAGCCCTGACGTTCCCACGAAGAGTTTCTCAAGTCAGGCTGAACCCCCAGCTCGGTCCACGTTGGGGTAACGCTTCTCTTCTGGTAAATGTCAGAGCCCCAGATCTCTTGACGTGACAAAAATGTCGCGTCACTTGATCCTTGGACCGAGTGCCATTGGGTCGTTGAGGAGGAACATGCGCTGGCTGGTCGACTTGACGTTGGGGATACTCCGACGTCCCTTACCGATAATCCAGCTCCATAGTTTTGCTGTCGCTGATAGACCAGACTTCGCGCTGCAATTGGACGTCGGACTTACCTCAAATCATCATGAGTACACGGGATCAGAATGGCGCTAATGAGGACACGTGTTCGACGTTGGTCTTCATGAGCAGTATAACTGCCAGGTTTTGCTACTAGTGAGGTTAGGGTGGGTTGCCAGATACGTGTCTTGTCCTATTGACCTTTGAGTATCGGATCAATCTGTTTTGGCCACTAGTTAGGTTGCCAGGCACCTGTTTCGTCCTGTTGGGCTACATGCGCAGTAGATCAACCCGTTTTGGCCTCTAGTTAGGTTAGGTTAGGTTGTAAAAGCCTGTGTCGTGCCCTGTTGGGGTCTAGACAGGTGCTTCTTTTTGTCCTTTTCGCAACCTCAACGCCAAACGGACTCGGTGCATTCCAAAATACATTAGGTCAGTTCTACGATTTAATGAACGGTTGGACACTCGAATTCGAGATGCCCAGAAGAGCCTCGTACCATCCAATAACAGTTCGGGCGTATCTTCAAAACGGATAATACGTTATGAAAGCGAAAATGCAAGAGCTTTGAAAATATTCGTTCTCCTACTACGGAAATCACGTAGGTCCATCGCGCGCAAAGGCGAAGTCGGGAATCCATGGTGAAAGCGATGGAAGGAAGGACGCTGGAGACTTTTGTACGTCGGACGGAGTAGATACAGTACGCACACCGCGCTCGCATATCCGGTGCACGCTCTATTATTCAGAAGGTGAAGCCGGTACCCCCGGGGGCAAGCGATGAAACAACCCTTTTAAGCTTCTTTCTCTCGTTACGCACGAGCGAACCAAAAACCATTTATGGCTTTCGCGACAATAACGTTCACGCTCGTCTGGACTTCATCTCGAGGATATATTTCCAGCGGTAGTCTAGGGAGTAGTCGTTGGTTTGTGGCTGTTGAAGGATTTCACAATGCGCCATATTTAAAAAAATATAATCACCCGAGGGTCGAAGTAGATAAAAACAATGACGTGACGTTCGCTGATGTTCATTGCCATTGATTCCAGTTTGTCTTTTCTGCGGTTTGGGAAATCGACCACTTGGATGTATAGTCCGATTACAACAGCCACCCAAATCCACCGCTTCGGACAAATAACCTACCAAAGGATACCCTAGATCCCCGAATACCCAAAGACATCTTAGACACTCCAAATACCCAGAGACATCGAAGACACCCCACTACCTAGCCATCCTAGATCCCGAAATTAGTAAAAACAGCCCAGATGCCCCAAATACCTAAAGATACCCTAGATACCGCCAAATATCGAAACATACTTTACATCTGGACCATCCATAATTCGTCGAGGGAAATAAATCACCCAAGAAGGAAACATCGTACGAATGTGGTAACTATATCGTTACCTCTTTCGTAAGCTCGAACACGAAGTCACAGCACACAAACCCAACCGAGGGCTTCGATATTTTTCAATATTCCCGGTGCGCTGCTCGGCACATAAACGGATTACGGATCGAGAATAGCTTTTTTAGGGCGAGCTGGGGTTTGTCGGCTGGTAAGGGGGATGAAAACTCCCCTCACACCACTTAGACCTGATACTGACTTCTCACAGTTGGAGGCATAGCGGGATAGGGGGAGAGAGAGGGAGAAAGAGAGAGGATCATTTGAGCAAGTTCGAACAACCCGACTAAATATTTTCCGCCCCTTCAACAGATCGAGAAACATCTTAGGGTGTTTCCTCGGCTAGTCATGACATCGTTGACAATGCGCATAGTTGTGGAAGATCGGGCAAGTTTCGAACCACGAGAAAAAAGCCTAGAACTGTTGCCAAAGTTGGCAGTCCGCTTGCTGTTTAAACGCTCCTTGGCTCTCCAAGCCGCGGCACCGTATGCCTTCAACCTCATCCAACGAACCAACCAACCCCGTGGGCTTTGAATATCAATCAATTTCCTGCCACTACTTGCGCGACGAGCATTTCACCGGCGGCGAAGCGTGAGTGCAATAGCTGATATACTATGGAACTCTTCAGTCGCATATACTTTCATACGGAGGCTGCGATGTGATGTGAAGGAGGGTTGTCCTCCTTCTGCTCTTGATTCTCATCATCGTGGCTCTTCACGTTCTTCGAATCGTCTGCGGAGCTATTTTATCCATGTCGAGGTGGTTCCGTAGAATTCGATCCCAAGTCGTCTTGGGATCGCCATTTTCTACCTTTCCCCCACCCTCTTGGATACCAAATGCAAACAATCCCAACCAAAGACGCCCAGCTATGCAATTACTCCGTGCACGGCAGCCCAGACATGTTCGTCACTCGGTTGGGCCAACGAGGTGAACATCCCTCAGGCTTAGACAATGTTTTTTGGCTTTGGGTGGAAGATAACAAGATGATCTTGATTCGAATCATGAACCGGGTGAACAGTTAAAATTAGGAAACGCGCGGCTTAAGGAGACTGCTCCGAATGATCTTAGGTGGCGACATCGATGAAGCAACATCCGGACCAGAGTTTACTTTCTCATCTGATCCAGCTTTTTCGATCTGACGGCTCTATGGACCGCCCATTATTAACGTAAACTGCGAGTGAATAATTGAGATGGCTTAATGGGACCGGAGAATTACGAAGAACCGAGACGGGAGAGTGGGTGCACACGGGCCGGTGCAGCGAAGCTCGTAATCCCCAGGTGACTGCGAAGTAGCAGGTTCAATTTTGCTTGCTTCGCGTTAGCTAGAAGTCTCTGGTATCCCATGAACGGTCAATACATTTACCCGCCGCTTTCCAGTATTTCCATCTGGTGGCTAAGACTAAATTAGCTACGGGCTGGTCGATTTCCCTGCGTGGGTTGGAGGGCCATCAAGATAGTTAGCTTACACTGACTGGGCTTTTCAATCCTATCATCATGCTGGCTAGGTCCGATCCTAGCATCATACTTGACATAACCAAACCTAGAATCATACTTGGCTGGTCCAATCCTAGCATCATACTCCATAGGTCCACCCCAACTAAAGTGAGCTTAGATAGGTCCCGTCTGGTCGTCATACCTGATAGGTCGTCCTAGCAGGATAATCGGTAGATCCAGTCCTAAAATCATACTTGATAGGTCCACCCCAACTAATGTAATCTTACCACCTCCACCTTGCCTTCAAAATCGAAAAGAACTTTTCCTTCGAACGACATGTTCTTTTGAATGTTACAGGATCGAATGCTCGTATATTCGGGTGCATTGAAAGAAACCGTTGAGCTGACGATATACTTGGCTTAATTGTAAGACCAGAGCGGGCCTTCGAAGAAGCCAACGGAACTCTGGATGTTAAAAGCATTCCTCAATTATTCAATTACTTTTACTTAGGACATACGCGTGCGAGAATCCTACTCCCGTGGGGAGACGAGTGAAGAGTCGTGGCAGAAAAAGGAGTTCACCCCTGGTTCTCGTGCGACCCGGACAACTGCACACAACTACCAAAGTCGTTACAGTGATTCAATGGTTTGCTATGAGTTTTGCTTCAAAACGAGGCTACCGTTGGGCCTCCCGTATCCCTTAAGGTCGCCCAATAAAGCAGCATCGATTTATTGGCGTTTTTTGTTCCTCGTGTGACGTCGCAATAATGTGCCATAATAATCGAAAAGCTCTAACGAGCTGGAAGTTTGCGGATATGTGGAGCTTGATGGAACGTCCAAAGTGCCTCGATTGCGTAGTCGAACCAAAGGGGAGCAGGCGACGCGTTTAATATAGACACAGCCTTCTCACCCCTCGGGCTGCTTTCCTTCAGCTAGGAACACTGTTTACCGTGCCACCGGAAGTCAACACGGATATACTGCAACTTCCTCCGATCAACATTACTCTTGGACGTTAGTTCGAAAACCTGCCACGGGGTATCGCGCCCGTACGGATTTTTATAACCTCAAAACTGGCAACAAGCGAGCACGACGGGAAAAAAATCGAAAGCCTTAAGGGGCGCACTGGTAGCGGAGATATTTTGCCAAAAATACAAAATGGCGGCGGAGAATTAGCACGGAGCTGAAGCAACTTTTAATTTCCACTGGAGAACAAGATTAATGACGAGACACGAAGTTTTTTGGCTCTCTCAGCCGGAAATTGATGGAGAACGTATGATAATATCGGGACTGGCTATAAATCCAAGAGTACGAGGATTCTCCCTTTTTCCCAACCTTCCGAGCGCTTTTCCGAAAGACGCGCGAAAAAATGTGAAAATTGCTCCCTCTCTCGTCATCAATGCACGAAGAAATTTTTATTCCGTTGTCGTATGTGGACGAGCTTTAACGACAAGTAGATCGATGTTGCGCGTGCAACTTCTACTATGCGATGTGACATTGGCTATGAATTATGAGAGTCAACGCGGGATACAGCGATTATGGGGCGAGCGAATGAAGTCCACACGTATGACCACTGTTCGAAGATTTGTCACGGGACGCGATGAGGGACGAGAAATTCTGATCGAGGGTGCGGAATCTCTTTCTCGTCTTCCTTGTGCTAATTTCGAAATAAATAAATGAGGGTCTTGTGGACAGGAGAAACCTCGTTCTGATTTAGTGACGAACGATCAAATTGTTTCGCTATGGATCGCAATTATATCGCAACGTAAACATTTATTTTTGATTGCATATATACGATCAATGGACCCAATTGATTCTCATTAGTCGCCGAAAGGGTCCATCGAGTAATAAATAAAATTGAATAAAAATAACGTGCGATGATTAAATCATTTTTATCTTTTTAATATTTGAAAAAATACCATAGTGATATAAAATATATGTAAAATAATTAAATTTATCGATATCTATTATAGATAAATAAATCTAAACGAGTACATTTATTGATATTTATTGATATGAATCGATAGAGCGAGTGGAACAAATGAATAAAAATGAATGCACGAAAAGGTCCATTGGCAAAAATATTCAAAATTTATAAAACTGGCCGCAATGATTCATTTTTATTACAATGATATTGTTCACTGGTAATATTAGAAAAATACGGGGATAGTATTATAAAATATGTGCTAAATTACGGTTGATAAAATCACTGATTCATTTTGATTCGGAAAAATTAATAAAAATAGCCCATAGTGATGAAGATTATTTGCAATGTTATGAAAAAAACTGCGATAATGTTATCAAATATATAACAGATATAACTAAGTATTATCTACCTGTCAAATGCTCTTGAATTGGCGAAGACGTCAAATTCGTGACGGGCGTTGGCTCGATATATCCCCGATCCGTCGGTTCTTCCTTCACAGCGACGCTTTCCGTCGCTTCGCTATTCTGCGGACTGACTCGGTTATTTCTGTACCAGAAAATTACCAAAATAGCCTCCAATTTTGTGGTGTAGTCGCGTGAAACAAATATCTGATATCTACCACGGTCATTTTTATTCGATCGATCGTCCAAAAATTGAGCCTGCTTGTTAAGGGGTTGCATACCTCCAGCATTTGCAAAAAATCGATTCAGTCATCGTTGATTATTGTTCTATGCACTTTTTTGCAACAGAAAACAAATTGTTCCGAAATACCAATCGGAAAAAATTTTCGAGACGGTCTGCGCGATTACTTGACCAGATTTTAATATTTTTTAATGATTTTTTTAAAGAGATTCAGTCTGTCGAGCTTTTATTAATTTAGAAGTTTTATCGTAAATATTAAAAGTGCGAAAATTGACGAGATATCTTCAAAGATATTTTAAAATGATAAATTTATAGCAATGAAAGTATTAATGAATAATGTATGATGGATATTTTTCCGGGTTTCTTACGATTTATCCTTTGGAAAAAATCCTGAAAAATGCCGATTTGTATGCTGGCGAGAGGTGCCCAACTTCTTGAAATTCCGTGAGGAATAGCTATGACTTAAAGGGGCATAGGAGAAAGCTACGCCTTAAAAAAAAAAACGAAAAAATGCAGTCGAAAAATTTAGCCACACTGTGAGAGGGGATGAGATGCGTCAGGAATTAATTTTAATCGCTTTTGTGTTGAATTTACTATCTCGACAGATACAAAATTCGACTAAACCCGATCGAGTATTTATAGGTTATGGAATAAATTTCTTTCGTCTGAAAAAATCAATTACCCGAAGCAAGTTGCCGGGGTCGCAGGGCTGAGGTCGACAAAATTGTTGTTCTGACTGTGAGATTCCGGCCCCGAAGTTGGATACTGTGATTGAAAGCGATCGGTGTTGCTGCCTCTCTTGCAATTCGCCGCTTCGCGCTTGACGTCGCCACCTGCGAGGTGAAAAAACAGAACAAACATCGAATCGCATCCTAAACCTATCGCACTTTTCTTGCGTTCGAAATTGAGGTAAATATTCGGAAGTGTCACTCCTGTCAGAATCGAGCTGATTTTTTTGTGTGGTTTCTTACAGTTAACAAATATCATATTTAATATTATTATGGCAGCGCGTCAACAAAAACAATGTCAATCAATATTTTTCCGAACATTTTTATTCGTTAATCTTACGAACTTTTTTTCAAGATTTCTGAAAGAAGTATTCTGTTCTTTCAAAATACAATAGACATACAAACTATTTTGGGAGTGACACTTCCGAATATTTACCGAAAATGTTGAAAAACGAAAAAACGGGGTTCACCATTCCGGGCTCACCCTAAAGTGTGAGACGATTTTTTACACTTTTTTTACTTGACGATTAAAATCAAACTCCTAAGCTGAGATTAAGTTCATAAATAAAAATTCAATTCCGAAATGTAAATCATATTTATAAATATAAATTGAATCTCTAAATTTGAATTAAGTTTTCAAATTTTAATTGAACGCTTAAATTCAAAAGCCTAAATTTAAATACCATACCTAAATTTAAATGAACTTCATTCCCAAATAAAAAGTAAACTCCTATATTGAAATTGCATTGCCAAACTCCAAATTAACTCCAAAAGTAAATCTAAATTTATCAATTCAAATAAAAGCCTCAAACATCGATTCAAATTTCACGTTCACTCTTTCTGCAATTTCCCATTTTTCCTTATTTATAAATTCAAAGAAACCCTCAAACATCGATCCAAATTTCACGTTCGTGCTTTCTCCAATTTTTTCAAAATCTCCGCGAAGATCAAAGATTTTCGCGTCTATTTTTTCCTTATTTTTTTTCTTCTATTCTGCTTACGAAGTTTCTTGCGTTTATACAGGGAGGGCAATAAACATCGATTTATCGTTTTCGCACTCGACGATGTCTCGTGTACTTTTTCGGAGCTCCCGGAGGGCGCCGCTCGTATATGCATTAAGGGTACGCACGTGTCTACCTACGTCTCTGTGTGTAACGGGATGAGTAAAGAAATGCGTCAATGACATAAGGACGCGTGGCGGACCGGAAGCGTCATGGCGCATCGTCATAGTGCCACGCGAGGGTATAACGGCGCAGGGGGGGAAGGGCCTATCGTTATACACGTTGCGTGCTCAGTGCCCTATACACATTAAACCATTCGTATTGTGTCCGTATATATAAATTTTTGTGTAAGGGGGAAAGGGCACGTTACCGCTTGCATCGACCATAAATCAAACGCGGGGATCTTCGACTCGTGGGAAGAGCCGAAATTCAAGAGTCGCGATTCAACCAATCGTTTTATTTACAAACAGCCGAACATGGACTTCGAAAATCACATTTCGTGTAACATAAACTTGTGTCCTGACCAAATTTTGCAAATATAAAAAAATAGCTGTTTGCACGGAAGTAAAACGGTACAACAAAAAATAGGGCGTCTCCGAGAATCGAACGATGTTAGAGAAAAATTGCGAGATTTAATTCGATAAAATCTCGCAATAGATTTAATCAAATTTACCAAAAATGCTAAAACTTTCATAATAAACAATAGCATTGATAATAATTAGTAATGAAAGTAATAAATCATAATAATGACAATATATCATTATGATAACAATAATAAAAAAGTGATACCATAGAATCGTTGTAACAAGAGGGAAACAATGATAATCGTGACAATAAATAATAATTATAGTAGTTAACAATGGCAATGACAATAATAATAATAATGACAATAAAGATATTTATAGTATCGAATAATATTAAGGGAGCTTTCCAGTGTGAAATTTTCAAAAAATCGATTTTTTTTTTTGCTTTATCGAATAGTATACACTCTTCCGAATATTCCCTGAAATTTTCATGCCGAAATTCAGATTATTTCGGTTACTGTACAGCATTTCTTGGAAGAAGGCAACGGAGCGCTACAGCTACAGCGAAACTTTGAACGCGTTTTTCTCGAAACAGCATTTTTCAAAACGGTGTCCAACTTGGAGGGCAGAGTTTTAAAGCTATCGAGTTGAATTTTTTACACAATATTCTTAACGTCATTGTTTATCGTGCTATGGAAGCTTTTTTTTTTTTGACAGCTTCCTATTTTTTTTGTAAAAAAAACTGCCAAAAAAAATGCTAAAATCGATACTTTTTGTTCAAACCGGCGCCATTTTTGCAAAAAAAAAAAAAAAAAAAAAGCCTCCATAGCACGAAAGCCAATTATATACCGATCAATAATCTTTTTGTGTTTTTTGTTTCAGATCAAAATTGTGACCCCCAACGTGGACACCACATCCAAGTGCATTTTCTGCAACAATTGTTTCATCATTTTTATAGATATTAATTAATAAATAAATCGATCTTTAAAAAATTGTTTTGTATTCTTCAATACCCAATTAATATACAAAAAAAAACCAGACCGATTAGATTATTTTTTCTTTAAAAAAAAAAATCGCGAAAAACAGCGATTTTTCGGGCTGTCACACTGGAAAGCTTCCTTAAATAATAGCAGCAAAAATAACAATAGTGAATCATGATATCAACAACAATAATAATAATAGTAATAACGATAGTAAATAACATCAACAATAAAATTGATAACACAAAAACAATTACAACAGTAAAAATGACAAAAATGATTATCATAAAGATACTGAAGTAGAATAATGTAAAGTAGACTAGATAAAACACGGCGATAAGTTCAAGGGTATGTTATACGAGGGTTAGTTATCGAAGGAGTTTAAAACCGATGAAGGTTTATTAAAAATCGACCCCTCAAAACTTCATGATACGGTGCTTTTTTTTCGTCATGCATTCTGGGGCAAACAAGAAGGCGCGGAGCAAACAAAATAAATCAACCGCTCGAGGGCACTCTTCGAAGAAAGCAACTTCGATTGCCGATAACGGATTACACGATTGAGCACTTTGCGCTTATACACATCGATCTTCAGAAAAGTTGACAAATCCGAAAGCGTATTTTGCATATTATTTTTAAATGCGACCACTTCGATTGTGATCGAGACCAAAAATGGGGCGAGGGAGTCTTAATGCCCTGTATGGATTAACCCATCAGCTCTTCTGTAGTAGCATCCCCTCCCCTCCCTTTGAACGATTTCCCCTTCGCAATTGCCCCTACATACTCCCCCGCCCTGATTTTCTCTCTTTCTCACTTTTTGCGTCCTGCTTCATCGCTACATAATCTGCCGTTCCATATGCCTCCGGCTGTTTACATATCTCCGAAGCTGCAGCTTCGTTTTGGTCCAGACACTTCCGGAATTGCTCCCTTCGTTAAACAATCCGGCAGCGTTTCCGTTCCACTCTGTACATCGACCGATCGACTGCCTAAATTTAATGTTACCATGTTGACACAGCGTTGTTAATAATCGTTTGTTGATCCTGCGCCGAAGTGCACAGCTCTCGACTACAGCCACCCAGTGACGGGGATGATTTGCGAGATCTTGAAGCCTTGAGGACTTTCAACTTCAACCACCTCGGAATATTTGTCTCGTATAATCTGGCAAGCGCAGCACCAAAAAGATGCTAGAGAATTCACTCAAGGGTGTGCTGAATAACGTCTACGTAAAGTACTGTAACCCTGAATGGCGATCTCAAGAAAAAAAGCAAATCGTCAAGGTCATCAGCCAGAAAAGGTGCTCCTGGAGGTTATTCTCCAGGAAAGGTGATCTTCCGGCAAAGGTGATCGTGATGATTATCCTCCGGAAGGTTATCCTTCGGAAAAGGTGACCTGACAAGTCATCCTCTGAAAAGGTCCTCCAACCGCATCTTCAAGATCCCGCGGAACATGCTCGAGGTTGCTTCGAATGACGTTTCGAGAGTATGGGGTTGGGAGACTAGGGTTCCCTAACAACGTTATCCCGGCTTGCGCGATGATAAGAAGGTTGGAAAAGGTCAGTTGGGCGAACGACAAAATCGCTTGGGTCAAGCGTCCCGTCGCTTTATCCTCGATCGTATACACTCGTCCAATCTCATTTTCGCCCGTTACTAGGCGCAGCACGATGAGAATTCTCAATGTAGAGGGGTTGGTAGCCAAGGGGGTTGAATGGCGGAAACTTTGTTTCCGGTTGCTACGAAAATTGTGTTTGGTTGCACGCCCCCCCCCCCCTCCCCCGTCAGGTGTTGGACTACTATCCTGAGCTCCCATTGCTTATCATCGCTCGTCAGCAACGCCCCGAAGCTAGGTAGTATTCTCAGGTAAACCGTCTATCTCTACGTTCCAACTGTTGGAGGAAGATGCCGGCGCTCTGTGCCGCGAATCCAGCGACAACGTGATTTTCCATGTTCATGGCCGCGAGCACGCGCGCGTCTTCGACATTTCCGTCGGGGATCCGTTGGCGTGGAAATTGGGTTCCTTGGAATTTCAGTTTCGCAAATAGTTCCACGAGATACTCTCAAGTCTGGTAGGGAGGAATGGTGCCCTCGCGGAGTGCTATCGAGCAAAGTATCGCTGCGTCTTTGTGACGCGTATGCAGCTCAGCTGGTATAAGGGCTACTCCCAAATTTGGGTCCAACACACAGAAGACCCTATTTTGTAGCAGGCACCCTATTTTGTTTCCCATTTTGTAGCAGGCACAAAATAGGAAACAGCGGTCTTCTGTGTCTTGGACAATGAAGTTGGATTCCCCTAGATTTGTTGGGCACCCGCATTATTGTGATTTCGAATCAAAGCTTTAACTCCAAAGATCTTTAGGAAGACCTGTTGTCCTGAAGGACAACCTCCAAAGGTCTCCTACCCTTCTGACCTTCTAACCTTCTAACCTTCTAACCAGGACAACAGGTCTCCTAACTCTCTAACCTTCTTCAGAAGGTTGTTGTCAATTTTAGCATGTAGCGCTGTGGCTGCTGGTTCTTTCTCGAGGATTCCTAAGCTGAGGAATCCGGGAAAACAGGCGTTTAGGTATTACTAACGTAGGCATTAGGTATTGCAACGTATTACTAACGTAGGCATATATACAGGCTCGTGCATCTCTAGATTCCCAAAGATTGCCAGACACCCTTCTGGACAATGTGGGGAATATTGAGATGGGTGCCCAAGCACGTAGGTTGGTGATAGCCCTGATTGACCTACGGATTCTAGCCTAGAAATAGAGTTGACCGGCACTCCTGAGTAATCCTGATGGCCCTAGGGACCACTAGCCTGCAAGCAACCTGAATGCGCCTCTGCGCACATCTCCAACTAGCCACAATGAGCTCCTAGATCTTCAGGCTCCCAAAAACCTAGTTGGGCACCCCAGACAAGGCATGTTTCGATCGACCCACCCAGACAGGCTGCGAAACAACCCTTCCCCGTGATTTCCGGAAGTCAGGTTGATCACTCCAGGTGATTCCCTTGATAAGTGCTCAGAGCAACAAAAACGACAATCCTCAGTTGGGAGAGTATAAAAAAAAATATGTTTACTCACTCGGTATATGATGGTATTCTGGAACAAATTGCTCGCTGTCCTCGGTCTCACAGCTGTTACCTAAAAACACGCAATTTTAAAACCATTTTTGCACGCCAACGGTCACAAACAATCAACATTCGATGGTCTATTTCTGGTATTATTTTGAACGACTGCAAGCAAGCGCCCCGGACTGAAAATTGCAAATCATGCTTTGGCAACACACAAACTACGGGGGTATTCGCTGTCTGCACACATGCAGCCCTCTGTTTCGAGCTTGCCGCGGGCTCGACGAGCACACTCCCTCGCTCGTGATCCCACTTCGATTATGTATATTCATCGGGTATAATATCCACCGTTGGCAGGAATAATTAAAATTAATGCTCCACCGGTCAGCGGTCACACTCATCCCTTGGCCGGAAAATCTGGATGGTGATCATTTTCGTGGGGAAAGGATGAACGATTCGATCGTTTAAGGAGGTACAGTCATTACTACGAATCCAACTTTCGGATTTGAAATTTTTATGGGATTTTGTCGAATACTTTATGCGCCTATTGCCAAAATCTGAACTATTTTGACCTTTTAGTTTTTTTCGCACTAAAACTGCAAAGTCGAAATATAACCCACCTTTGTTTTGAAATTAATTTGAATAAAAGTTGCCACAAAATATGCAAACAACGATTTATGGAGTTCTATCATTTATCACGTATCAATAATATGTGTAATTATATTCTGCCTATATCGTGGAAATTCCGCTGAGATAATTCAAGCCTATTTTAATAGGTTTTCGGCTGATTTTTTTGTCTTTTTAGTCCCTTTTTATGGTGGATATGTTAATATTATTATTACGAAGATTACTACTGAGTCGTTGACAATCTAATTTTTCAGTTTTTATTTGTTCACGTGCGATAAATTCATCATTTACCACAACATTTGGCACCCTATAATCGATAATACGAATCATCAACATAAGTAAACATCAATCAAAGCAGCTGTGGATAAAATAAATTTAGACTCTTTTTTGACCCCGTCCAAGTGATCGTACCTCCTTAAGGATAATCTCTGATAGTTTTCTGCCAAATCCAGGTATCTTTAATTTTGTCCATAGGTTGAAGGTTTCGAAGGCTGATAATTATAAATAAATAATGCCATCAAATTCAATAAGAACTGAAGCAACTCCGTACGAACACATCTGTAAAACTGACCGGGAAACATCGATTTTTTTTTTAATACTTGGATATTTTTAGGAAACGGCCCCAACATTTTTATTAACTATTACTAATTTTTTCACTCTTATCAAATAATTATATAAACGAAATATTGATTCTAATGACGTTTTATAAATATTACGAGCTATTTTTTTAAATCTCAATATTAAATATTTTTATCATTAACAAATGACGTTGAGGATTCAAATAATAAGTTTTTAAAAATAATTATCAATTCACTGGGCGCGTTGGTGAGAAAAAAAAGTTTTTCTCAAGAAAAAAAAAACGCCCGAACAGGGACTCGAACCCTGGACCCTCAGATTAAAAGTCTGATGCTCTACCGACTGAGCTATCCAGGCATGAAATATATGAATCTGATAGCGCTAATAGAGTGAAACTTCGGCTTTAAGCTCTTGGAAGTAAATATTGGTTCTCATTAAGGCTCGAAAGCTATTATGAGTAGCGTAATAGTTAACGTTTGAAAACTGGGCTTTTGCGATCGACGAATAAAAAAAAACTTACCATCTTGAAGCCACGTATCGTGTCTGAAGTCTTGCGTTGGGTACAATTCTGTGCCTAAAAATGAAAAAAGGACACCTAAACATTATGCAAAGAAGCGAACAAACTGCTAAAAAATGCTTCAGTAATATTGGTTTCGTTAATCACTCATTGGCATTGAAATATTTTAAGGTTAATTCATGCTTTACCATCTCGCGAAGAATCTCCTGGTTTTTGTTGATCGTTGATATTTATATAATAGATAATAACATTATTTTTGCTATATTATATTATTATTATATGTTTGTATTTTTCTTGATATTTGATATTTATATGGTACTTTATTATTAATTTTGTACCTAGTTGTTTCTTTTTTGAATTTATAAGCTCCAAGTCAAATTAGTACATTTTCTATATACGAAACTTTAATCAAATGAACTCTAGCATATCTTATCATTAAACGTAAGCGGTAAATTCCTTGGCGAATTGTCATTTATTATGTAATTCTATTGTAAATTTGTTCATTAATTAATAACGTCAATATTGAATTCCGTATAAATTGACCAATTTATTAGGGTGGCTGTGTCGAGTTTACCCTTCGTTGACACACGTATATTTGGCCACGATTTTGACACACTCGGTCAATTTGACCCGGATAGTACTTCACCCACCTGTCATTGCCAATTGTTTGGCGTTTTTCATTGAAAAAAACAGGGATATACTTTAAACATTTCTTCATACGTCCACAAAATTAAAATCCGGAAATGATCCAATTAAATCGTTTAAAAAAAAGATTAACAATTATACATTTTGAAATAGTGAGAATTTTACTAAAAATTCATCCGGGTCCAATTGACCCAGTGGTTCAACGTAGGGTCAATCCTCTCCTCAGGTTTGGCGCTTCAAATAAGAAGGGACAATGATAAAGCGTTAATTGCACGAAAATAAAAGCAGTGCCTTGTATCGTGTAGGTTTGCAATAGATTCGCCACTGGGGGGTGGTCACTCATCGACAACTTCGTTAGGTCCATCAGAATAGCCGAGTGTTCTGATATGTCCTCCAGCAAATCGAATTCTAGTATAACATTACACTTGGTCGCTCATGGATAATGAGGCACTTCGCACTTTATCTCTGAATTGGACGGATAATTTCGTCCCCCTTCGCTTTTGGGCGGGCACGGGAAGGTGATGGGAATCCTAGGAAAGGAAGAATCGAATGGCATCGAAAGATACTCGGTCGAATCCTTGTGAGGGACTCACTAATGTGCCATGATACAATAAAAACATCTCGTGACGAGCCCTAGGAATTGATGGCCTATATACACCACGGGACACCCTACCGAATCGCTACCCTTTTGCCTTGAATCGTCCACTGGTTTGGGTAGTTTAGGTTAGTGCATGGTAGTGGTTGTTGCCCTTGCGGGCCGAACGAAACCCCGTGACTACGAAGGCGTATCATCTTGAAGCTGTACTTCTGTATTGAATCGTCACCCTAAGAAGACTGGAGCACCGGAGTCCCAACTGCTTAGTGGAGATGATAAAACAGCCACCCACTAAAAGCTAGTTACTAAATTAACGCTGATCGTCACTGCCCGCAAAGGCCCTAGTAGGGATCATCAGCATTGTCAGAGTGGAATAGCTCGGGTCTAATTTGTCTGAAGACACCTCGCGATGCTGGTGCCCATACCAGTTCATTGAAAGCCAGTTCTCCACAAATGGATCAGGCTCTATTGAGATTCCAGATTCAAGGAACCTCATCACTGACCGCAAGTTTCCAACTTCAGAGATCATCAGTATTATCAAAGTGGAATAGCACGGGCTTGATTTGGCTGAAGACACCTCGCATTCTTGATACCCATATCGGCTCACTGACAAACGATCCTCCGAAAAAAAAGTCGATCAGGCTCTATCGAGTTTCCTGTTTCAAGAAACCTCACCACTGCCCGCGAACTTCCAACTTCAGCGACCATCAACATTAGTAGGGTTGAATAGGACGGGCTTGATTCGGCTGAGGAAAGCTCGCGTTGCTGATGCCCATACCAACTCATTGACAACCATTTCTCCAACCAGAAATAGATCCGGATCGAGTTTCCTGATCCGAGAAACCCAGCCTGTATCGTTGGACGAACGATTTGGAAGAGGCAAATATTTCAATATTCACTTTTCTTTTTTCGCCTTCTCCAACTGTGAGGCATCGTGCATTTCAGATCACGCTCTGCTCCGGGAGTCTTTGGCACTGTGTTACGGTTATTGGGGGGGTCCGCAATCGCGGACGGGTAGGGCGTAACGCGATTACTATGGAGAAATTGCAGCATTATAGGCGCTGATTGAGTTACAGCAGGGGGGGGGGGGGGGGCAAGATGCCGATGCTCTCTGTGGTGCGTATAGTCCTGGCAAGAGGGGAAAGCAAGCCCAAAACGTTCATCGCTACATTGATGGCATGTGCCTTTCCGCCGCAAACCTAGACATAAAGTGTCAATCATCGCGGAGCAGGGGCACGTCCCCGCGGTTTCTCGCATTCGCCGTATGTACCCCGACCCTGGTTTTTTCAGTGACGCTGCCTCAACGGGATTCGGAATCGTCGAATGACGAAGGAGAACGTTGGGGTTGGGAATACCCGGCGCCGAGAACTTCTTTGCTAGCCGATAATTCGTTGGTTATTGAATGTCTGGATTTTTGTTGTGGGGCGTGTTTCGTTTCTCGGTTCTTTTTTCTTCCTTTTTACCGCTTTTTCGATCTCCTTGTGTCATTTGATCTTTTTTTTCGATATCTGGGCTATTTCATTAAACGCCAAGCGATTGTGGTTGTTGAGGCATGCCTTCTTTGGGTTTGGATCACGAAGCGTGAATGTTGAGATGATTATCGACTGATATTGCTGGTATAACAAAAGCGTAAACTCAAACAAACTGAAACCATAGTATCTACGATGGTATACTGGTTTACGGACATAAGTTTGTTTTTTATTCAAACGTATTCGCGTTTTGATACTGATTTTTCCAGTAATATCCGTATGTCACTGAGGTCGTACGTTCTCGAGAGAGCTCTGCTGGAAAATAATATCGTCGATGATACGAGGATATAAAGATATCGACTGGGCTCGACAGTCTGCTGGTGACAGCGTTACTTCATGGGATGGGTGACGACGTCTTGGCATGGCTTTCCTTTTCTCCCTATATTCTCTATCCTTCTCTCTCCATCGCTAGATTTCTCCTTCTTCCATTGACTCTGTCTTTCCCATTTTCACTCACTCGCTCCCTCTGTAGCTAGCTCACCCCCCCTCTCTCTCTTTCTTGCTCTCTTCACCATCTCACGTTGATTCTTCATCTCTTCCTCGACTAATCAGAAGGTCTGCCTGTGCAGGGATGTAACTTTTAACCGAACAGTCTTTGGTTGCGTCAGTGTGTTGTACTCGTGCCTTCGTCTTTTCGGCCGTACACCCTGAGATTTTGATATATTTTACGTGTACGTGGTTGCCAATACACTTCTACCTCACCGCAACATTCCACATCAAAGAAGCTTCAAAGCTGAAAAGACAGTTCGGCTTCGGAGGGTGCAAGAAGTTGGCGCTAATAGACTATCCCTTAGGGTTTCCTCACGAAGCCACCGAAGTATTTATATATCTCGTTGCACTACCGTACGTTTGAAATAACATTGTGTAGATAAAAAAGATGTTGCTGGTTAAAAAAATCACATAGGGAATTGCACTTACCATGTTGATTTTTGTCGCTGGTCGTAGATTCATTGATCGGGTAGGCTGGGCAGTAGGTGGCATCAGCAGGAATCACCGGTTCGCCTAGACGCCCATAGCTATCACCCTGAAACATCAAGACAGCAATTATTGCATTGCAGGGTCATTTTTGCAATCATCGTGGAAAGAACCTTATATGGGGTTCAGCTGCATTGTTATGCAGCTTACGAAATCTCGGAATCTGGATGAAGACCTAGGAAACATGATGAATGTCTCCCATGTATTTCCCATGTCTCCATCAAGATTCTGAGATTTCTTAAGCTGAACACCGATCCAGTTGACCCGTATAGGAGGATGCAGATGAAGACCTAGGAATCATGATGATGGCCTCTATCATGTTTCCAAGTCTCCATCTAAAATCCCGACATTTGCCAAACTGGATAACAACATTGTTGACCTAGATTCCCAAATTCCTAAATGGCTAAATACTAGTCCAGTCTTAGGTTGCCACCTGCATTTTCAGGTCCGCAAATGCATAGGTTTCCAAACCACGAAACCGGATGTCTAGTAAGTGCCCTTGATCCAACCTACCAAGCTAAATATCCGGATGTTCAGCGACCGTTTGGCCAAATTTCAACAGGAACCGTCGTCGTGAAAGAAGAACACGTTGCGCTTTTGTGTCGCCCCTCGATTGATTGCGAGATAGGAAAAAGTGGCTTGGGTGACATTGCGAGCTGGAAGAGGATCGCAGCTTTAAACAACGAAAGCTTCCAGCTGTATCTACTCGTGATAAGGCTAAAGAAGAACAAGAACGATAGAAATCTCAACCGGGGGTAGGCAGGTGTCGGGATGGATGGAGCGCGAGGTGAAAGGGTGAGGACATCCGGCGGACGATTGGAAGGTTTCCTCCTTGCGAAGCAATCTTGTGGTAAACCTGATTACCGGCCCAGCGAATTCACGACTATTAGTGTGCGCGCGCGTTCTCGGTATATACCGCTCTAGCGTCTGTTGCTATCATTTGTAAGCTCTTCGATGACACAAGACTCCTCAACATATATGGATATCTCGGTATGTAAGCGGACTTTGTACCTCGTATCGTGGTTCTTGAGTAAGCTCACGTTGACTGTAATTCGAACTCCAAACTTCGCAAATAGTACCTCGAAAGAAATGGCCTGATTGCTTTTTGAGAAACCTGATGAATAAGGCTATAGGAAGAGTTATTAGGCCAAGGGAAAATTAACTTTTGCTCAAGGTTCCTTTGCATCAGCCTTCACCGATCCGAGTCATACTCCAGAGCCATACGCCGTCAGCATATACATTCATCGCCGTCATGCCGTGCAATCTTCTTCAATATTCCTAAGATTTCGTAATGGCTATTAATGATCTTTGTAATTAATCGTAATGAATCTTGCTGGGGTGCCTATGCTACGCGGGACGTCAAACGATGAATTAATTTCAATTACAAAGTGTGTAGTCCGCAAAATCGTTGAGGCAACGGTGTCTAGACCCGAGCATAACGGTAAGCCAAGCAAAACTATTGAACTAGAAGTCCCTGAAATCAGTAAATGCATCTTCCATTAGAAAAAAATGGATCTAATGATGGTGATGTTCCAAATACGTGCCGAAATTACGTGCTTGATGATTCCAAAAGCCATTGACGATGGATTCTATCCGATCGGGCTTGCGTTCAGTGATCTGCACCAGTGCCCAAACAGCACCGTTTTTCACGATCATAGCGCAAATGACTCCAGCACGCGAGTGAATTGTCGAGGGTAATGAGTCACGAGCAACGAGGGTAAACATCGTCGCGTGCCGTTCCGAACCCAGGAGCTCCGGGGCTCATAGGTTTCCGAAACTCTTCCGAAGATCAAAATCCCTTGCCCTTCGGAGCGCTTTGGCCGCCGGATATGGGGATGATGAACGCCTAGATACATCTCGTATCCGCGGCTGTAGTGAAATTTATGCTCCTCTGTTTGTACAACATGTATTCGTGTTTGTCCGGACACTTCGCTGAGCGCCCCAGCTACGATGCCACCGACCAGCCGTCATGGGGAACAAGAAGTAGCAGGGATTTTCAACTACGACCCTCTCTAAAAAAAACCTTCCCGTACATGAGCTACGTACAGTGAACGTACATACTACTAGCCCCAAACTTCGGCCCTAACCCACCCTTGTCGTTGCGCACTTCGTTTCGGTGTATAATAAAGTCATCGGCGCCGACACGACACGAGGGGAAACAAATACTTGACTTTTCGACAAGGATCCGCGACCGATTTCGTAAGGGGTGGTCCGCAGAGTGCCCGGTTAGCGCCATTTAATGAAAAACCGGGTTGAGGTCAGGTCAAATAAATCTAATTGAATTGGATAGATCCAGATGGCACAAAGTGCAGGAAAATTCTGGAAGCTTCTAGTTGCACGTTTCAAACGTTCATGGAAAAAAGCTTCAGCTGTTTTCACGCCAACTTCGCTAAAACAAACAACGATCGTGTCCAATAATGATAGGTATCTCAGAATCGTATTTCAACCCTAACAGGCTAGTTTTAGTCTAAAACAACGAATGTACAGACGCGATAAGTTTAAAATGTTATTAAGTTAAGTTGTGGGCCATTAGAAGATTTCGCGTAGCCACAATCACCGTTTGGATTTGTTGGCGTTGGCCATTCGTGTGATGTTCCAGGACGAATCAAATGGCTCGTGATTGGAAAAGGCTACTTTGCCGGTTCGATACTCTTGGCTCCTACGTCGCGCCACAAAAGAAAGTCGAGGCGATGTACGAGCGAGCGATCCCTCTTGGCTTCTCCGACCCCGCCGGCCCGTTCTTTTGACCGAGGGGCTAAAGAAGATAATGGAGGACGCGGGGCGAAACGACAAACAATGAGCCAAAGGATACTTCGCCCAGTAACACTATACGCCACTACTCATCACGGTAAATGTGTCGACACGTTACACCAACACCTCGAAATAATTTCGGTCGCTAATTGGTTTGCCTTCTTGGTGGTCCAATTAGCTGGAGGAGACTACGGTCAGTCACCACCATTCGGATGATGACGTTCTTCCTCGTTGATTGGGACTCGACACGAGAAAGATGAAAAATCTTTTCATGAATACTGGAGCGATGATAACCGCACGACCAGGCTCCAATGGCAAATGCGTGGCTTCGACATCATTGGTTAATTAAGCAGCCACACCGAGCTGAGCTAAAACGTTGATTATATCACTATAGATAATACGCGTTACCTACTTCGAGCCAGCAAACACCGTGTTTCCTGTCCGCACAAGGGTCAACCAAAGCGTGCGACCATGTGACGAGCTGTCGGTGAACTGTCACCCTCTCTTTGGTCCCCGCGGGCCACACGCGGTTCGCGTTACATCCTAGACCATTTGCACTATCCACGTACTCCGGTAGGCTCCAATCAGCAGGTTTAGTAGATACTTATCGAGTTCTTTCTCACTCTATTGGTGATCAATGACCTTGCGCGGAGTAGTGATCGGCTATCAGCTAATTGGTAATCGGCCTTGATTGGCCTTGAAGGTTAAGATCATCATTTTGATATGAAATGCCCAATAAACCGAAACAAGCATATTTCGAAGAGTTCGTAGTGGTCTCCTCCAGGGAGGCTCATACGATCATCACATCGACACAAAACGCCTCCTACAAGTGTCAGGAGCCGCAGAAATGAATACGGACCGACTTTGCATTGGGGTTGGTAGGATACTCGAATGGGTCGCACACGCCCCTCCGATAAAATACAACTATAACAAGATCGCGGTAATTGTTCATTCACTCGACAATGGCCCGTGGTAGGGATGTGCACGGGGCGACGTCTCGTCGTCATGGGAAAGTCGAGTGGTGGCATATGCTTTTTCATGGATCCGGTGAGAGATATATTTGTACGGGTGCCTACCAGAGAAGAGAGTCAATTAAGTCACGCGTGGGTGATCCACGGTCGGGCGAGGTGGGGTTCACTCCTACGGTGTGGGAAACGGACGATTTTTAGAATCAACAAACATAAATCAAGTGGTTTTCTCTGGTGTGCGTCCTGGCCATTGAGGAAGTCAGGGGTGCCGGGTGAACGAGTCGCTGGTGGGGTGAGGCAAAAAGTGACGAAGCCATGAAAAGGGGGAAGGGTGAGATACGAAGTTGGAACACGCTACCAGCTTGGTCCAGTTTAGTGCCTTAATGCTTGAAACGGACTCACAACCAATAACCCCAAATCAATCTAAATATCCAGCACGACAAATCAGTCTGCCACCTTTCGCAGATGAATGCAGCTTCAGGTAAGTACAGCCACCCAAAAAGCAAGTATCGTGTATTTTCTAAAGGACACTGTCTAGACAAAGCAATGCACAAGAGATGCGAGAGAGTCCGAAGTCCTGATAGTCTTACGGGCTATCTCGTCCACAAGGGGAACAGCGAGGAAAGCAGGGCTGACATCGGCTACCCACGAACTTCGACTAAGAGGCCCACGCTCTCTATGATACTGTTTCCGCAGCAAAGAAGGGTACCGGAACCCTCGACCCCCCTCGGCGACAGAATGAAAAGGGGGGATGATGCTAGTCGGGATGCCACGAGATCGAAAGAATCCGAGGGGATGACTAGGGAGGGGTGACAATTACATGTTTAGAGGGAGCACAAAGGCTCGATCTCGTGGGATATAAGTTGCCTCGTGTTGCAGACCCGTGCCACACCAATTCGTTTTACAAAGGTCATCATCCATGAGAGAGCCCGAGTTTATTATTTCGTCTTCGGATTGTTGACTTTGGGACGATTATCGTGATCTCGATGAGCGGCTCGAGGGGGCACTTACGTTGGATGAATCCTCTTGATCCGTGTTTACAAAACTTGTAGCTAAGGCACTGACGGATTGTCGGTAATTATGATAAAAATGTACGAATACCTATTAGGTCACTGGAATTAACAGCAGAGGTGTCGGGGACCTAGATCAATTATCACTGCTACAATATATGACAAGATCAATCGAGACAATCATCAGTATTGATTAATCAATTGCATAGTTGATTATCACGTATGTGAGATGCCCATTTCACCTCTAAACGCTAAAGCACTCCCATGTTTTTCTCTAGATGTAGAAACCTCCCATTGAAGGGCAAGTTCAGAGTTCCCCTAGATCGATCCTGACAAAAACATATTTTCAAATATCCCCAAAAAATCCCTAGAAAATCCCTCAAACTGACTCGTGGCAAATCGTACTGGAATTTATGCGCCAACTCGCACTTGTGACGTCCGCAAGAGACATCAACGGCCGCTAAACACACGACTTTGATAAACCGTTTCAAACATCCCTAGATTCAAATATTTACCTTGAAAACCATCCGGTAGAAATAGTGAAATCTACTAACTCGAACTTTCACCTCACCCAACTCAGGCGAATCCAAACAAACTTGATAAACGGTAGCAAGCCCCTATACTTTAATATTTTCATTGAGAACCATCTAGCAAAAATAGTAAAAACTTGTAATGGAAACTTTCATCTTACACGACCGAAACAAACGGAAAAATAGCATGCGTCATTACTGATCTGTGGAACTGACCGAAAATTGCCATACGAGAAAAAAAATGTAAACACAAGCAGTAAAATGTATACGTGAGCTTACCATTCTCGGCAAATCCGTAGTGACAGCGGGTACCTCTTGATCCGCCAGATTCATCATACCCGTTTCTCCTCGAGATGCCCGCAAGTTTCGGTAAACAAAACGAGTCCACCCTGTCGCGCCTTTCTCGATACGCGGGCCGTGCCTTTTTTCCAACGGTTAGCGAGCGTATACACGATCGCGATCACAAAGGTTGTTCCAAGAATCAGCGAATTCTCGGAACGACAAAAACCGTGTTCTCGGAATACGCGCGACGACGACGGACGCGGCGTGTTTACGTTGTATATACGCGCCCGTCAGGCCGATACGAACGTAACTGTGTGACTGCAACGAGGGATAGGGACTGCGCGCGATCCCAACGGTGGTGATGGTGGTGGGTAAACAGAGGACTCGATCGGGTGGCTCCGTGTCACGGGATGTAAGGGGGTTGGTGCTACACTGCCCGGAAAGTCAACGCCCATCGCGCATAAACGTTACGAGGAAGGCGACCCCGTCATGGGTTTTCGCCGCGCCGTATAGCGCCGGCGTTTCAACCGATTCTCGAATACCATCGAATTTATGGGCGGAGTTAGAACTCATTGGACGTGGTGGCGCGAGCTCTCCTTCGGGTAACCTTTTTTGCGATCTGCACCGTTCCAGCTTCATCGTCTTAATTCTACGCTTCCCATGCTTGCATAGATGTATAAACCCCCATCACGAATCTTCCGAGGGCGCAAGGACTTCGTGAAGCCCGCGGATACCTGGTAGCAGATTGTCAATGGTTTTTTTTTCCATTGCCATTGGAATTCCCTGAAGCCATCACTTTGCTCGGGCACAACTGAAACTTTGGCCTGTGATGCCTATAGTATTGCGGAAATGTGCTTTGATCCACCACAATGCCATTGGAACTTTGGGTTGGGGAAAGTCTCTCTCGTTAGATGAGGAGGAAAAACATGCCTCAACGGTTCAATCGACTGGCAGGATTGCAGCGAAAAACCGCGGTTAGGGTGCCATTTTTGTAGGGCAGCAAAAAAGGCGGTGGTTCAGTGACTGAGCAGCCTGCGGTTTGGTGATACGTTGAATCAGGGTCCATTCGTGCCAATGTTGGTGATGACTGGGGAGTTACTGGAATTTAGTTGCCTTTTGGTGCCAAGAAGGCCCTGAAAGTACCTTTTCATGGGTAGCCAAGAATGGCAGCACTATAGGAATTTGCTAGTATCGATTTGCTGATTCAGCATGTTGTTCTCCCGATGCTAGTGACTACTAGGAAGTTTTCGAAACGCTGCTGCCTTCAGGCGCCGAAGGAACATCACCCTAGAAGGTAACTTTCCATGGACACCAAGAAACAGCTGTTTTCTCTCAGTGATGAAGATTGTGTAACTAGCCGAAGTAGAAATTCCACTAGATGGGGTCGTACGCCGCCATACTAGCGGACGACGATTTTTTATCGTATGACATCATGAGCGAACGAAATAAGGGTGTAGTGAAAAGTGGCTAAAGTGCCATTTTAACTGGACTTCTTTCCGGTCTAGATTACTTTTCCATGCTGCCACTATGGCCAAATGGCCAAATGGATTTTGATCGATGGACCATTTTGCTATTGCAGCAAGCTGCAAATCAAAAGGCACTCTGAAACTTCCGTAAAAACGCGCTTCCGTGGTTTACGCCTCACGTGCAAACTTCCGGTCGCTCAAATATGAAGACGGCAGTGTCCACGTATTTAAGACTTTCATCGCAGAATTATTTCAGACTTATGGAGCGGCACCATCTGATATTTTGGCGGATAAATTATAAAAGAAAGAAAACTACTTTGCATTGTCGATTTTCCATATCTCTTGATTTCTTTCTCACGTAGCGCGTAGCCAGAACTCTACGTTACCGACGGTCCATAAGACGCGACTCTCCTATCGTCTTATTCTTTTCGCGGCCTCGATGAAATATTTCCGCAATTTCATCGCGCGCTGACCAGCCGATAGCACAGGAAAATTACCATCCGTCGATAATCATCGCGGTTATCATCCGTCGGTAACACACGGCGTTCCTCAAGTGGTCTTCGACGCCTGGCAACAGATGGCGCTCAGCCTTGTTTACGCGTCGGCCGAGTTGCACACCCGCGCCTTGCGCACACACAAAACCGAGAACCCTCATTTTTTTCTACGATCATACGGGAGGTCATATTTATGCGCAAATGATATGAAAAACAAGAAGTCGGCTGCTCCGACTTGATGCCGTTCGGTATTAACAGCCTCGGAAATTCGGTTAATAAAGCAGGAAACAGATCGTGGACATGTCGCTATGAAATAATGATGCTAGCGATGCAGAAGTGTCAAGAAATTGAACAATACAAAACGCGATAGTTCGGCGGAGGAGACAGGAGAAATCCCGAAGCTCGTCTATAGAGAACCGAGCGATAAGCGCCCATTCCGTGATTACCGGCCCGTGTTGTGCAACACCGCGTGACAAAATCCAAAAAGTGTCCGTCCAAAAGATCCCAAAGGACAAAAAAGTTTGCAGCGGTCCAGCCAACATCGCGCACGGAGGCAAAGAAAAAAAAAGGGCGGAACACTTCGATATTCGACCTCTTTTTTCTACGTTTCCGAACACTACAAAATCGGAGCTCGTGTTACATCATTGTGAGTGAATCTTCCAATTGCGGGAGCGACACCCGTTCAAGTTCGAGATTCGTATCGTATCGTTGCACCATTTTTTTCGCATCCCTCGTTTGACCGAGAGAAATTTCAAGTCTTGGCAATTAGTTCGATCGCTGGCATTTGCGACATTGATTTCGAGCGAGGCCGGAAGTGACACGGAACGGGTGACCTTGAGCTAATAACCTACTACGACAAAGTAGCCTTTAACAAACGCTAATTTGTTCGCATACTTGAATCTGATTTTACGACTTTTTATTTCGTGCTATCTACTGTCATCATTTTTTTAGCCGATAATAGTATAAAATTTCAGACATCGTGCTCGGGGTATTTGCGATAGTTTGGCCGCTGCTTAGTCGTGGCGCTTCACTCGTTCTATTTCAATACAGAATAAATATGGGCTACCGAGTCGTATACCTGTGTGTGTAAGTGTGTGTATGTGTGCGTAGAATGCATGTGCGCTTCGGAAAATCGTGAATGTGTCCCAAAGTCCAGTAATTTTTGTATCGTCACTATTCTTTGCCAAGCGCATTCCTCCGGCCTGCGAATAAATTCGGAAGAACGCGAAGGAAAAGTGAGCATCCTCGGAAATAACATAGTACGCATTTGCTAATTGAGTAACAAACTACCGTATTTTTATTGTGCTCCTGGAAGAATTTGGACTACGAAAGTCGACAATTTTGGCACCCAAAAATGTTTATATATATATATATATATATATATGTTTTTTTTATTGTCGTAAATTATTTCTGTTTGTGGGATATCGAAAAATATTACGGGCAACTAAAAACGCCGGATTATCAAAATACCGTTCAAAAAAGTAAAATTTTCGATCTTCTCATTTTGTAGGTTAGCTACATCGAATATATTTACATCGAAGCTTCCAATATTTATGCAGCTTAAATTAGACATTTTGAACATTGAAAAATTCAATTTTTTTCATTATTCACAAAATTATTACCCCGATTATGTTAATGATCAATTTCATTGCAGTGAGCAGAAAAAAATTCCAACCTCTATTTTTCTTGTGCGACGGGAAAATGCCATTAACGATGGCTCACAAAATAAATTACTATCATTATTAATCAATCATATTACAGTGTACTGAAGAAATTGGGTATATTTTTTTGTTTCGCTTGTGAATGTCTACGAGTTGCAATTGAACGTTGAATTTTTTTATCTATACATTTTCCTTTATCACATTTTCTTTAATTGTTGTTCAATTCTTCCGTGGAAACGAAAATCACTATTATATATTTTGAGTTTTGAAATGAAAAGGAGAAATCTTCGAATTTTTTGTTTAAAAAAGAGATTTGAATTTTATTAATTAATACTGATAATATATTAATTAAAATTAAGTCATTAATGATAGAAGTTAATTCTAATGATTGAACATAATTAATTTATTAATGATTAGAATTCATTTGTCTGTTATTAGAATCATTTAGATCATTATTAAAATTTATTGCTTGATAGTTTGAATGAATGAATGAATCATTTGAATTCATTCATTAATGATTAGGATTAATCAACTAGATTCAATTAAATAATCAATCAGAACTAGTTCCAATAATTCTGTACATTTGAATGCGATTGATCGTAATTTTGTAATTTCTATAGTTTTGGATTTCAAAGTACCCTTGCGTACATTCATACCCTTCTATAAGCATACTTGGTATATTCATACCCTTCTATACGCTTCTTTCTTCTTTTGTTAACATTTATCTTGGGGTTTTTTTTTCTCATTTATGCTTCCTTTCTTACTATATGTTCGAAGGCTCCCACATACACGCACAATTCTTCAATCGGTTTCCCTTACATTGCTTCATAAAATGTTTACTTTTAACGCCTCTCCCTTCAACCTCGTTGCCACTGTTCTGTCCATCTACCACCTATTCATTTCTCCTTTTATCTTCCCACATTCGAGTATGTGTTCCAAACTTTCTTCTTCCTTCCTACAACGCCCGCATAAAGTATCAGCATATCTCTTCTCACCTCCTTTTCCTACATTTCCGTACCTCGACCTAGCCCATGTTCCTTTAACTCTCCCGTCTATGCCCTTCTGCCTCCAGTACGCTTCCAATTCTATTCGTCGTTTTCGCTTTTTGTACTCCCCATGATACGTCGAATTCTCAATTTTGTTTCAGCCTTGCTGTTTTTCCCGGTTAGTTTTTATCGAATTCGAGTAATCTCCAATTTACAAATTTAAAAGCAACACTAATATTTTCCCTCGGTTCTCAATTTTCCGAAAAATTTCAGCCAATTTTTGGTAGCATTAAAAATCGAATTTTCCTCAAATATTTTCAGTTCCGCAAAGGTTTCGGCTAGTAATGCCCACGCAGAGACCGTGAGATGTGCCGATCAAGGCTGTGCGAGGGTGTACGTAGAGCGACGACGAAAGCGGGCGAGGACGTTGAAGCCATTGCGAGGAGGAGCGTAAGGACGCACCCGAGCGAGCGAGGTCCCCAAGATGTCTGCGGTCGAGGCACCACCGTTCATTCGCACCATCGAATGGGACATGATGGACAAGACGAAATTTTTTCCCCTCAGCATGCTGTCCTCGTTCTCAATAAGGTGCTGCCTCTATCCGTTGACCGTCATCAAGACGAGGCTCCAGATACAGCGGCGAAATCACATGTACACCGGTAACTTTTCATGAAAATGCCAAACTTTCGACCGATTTCCTTCAGCTCTTTGCGCCTCTTGATTCTCGCGATTTTTCACCCCCAGGTATGATCGACGCGTACCGAAAGATCCGCGGGACGGAAGGCTTCGCCGGCCTGTATCGCGGCTTCTGGATAAGTTCCGTTCAAATTGTCTCCGGAGTATTTTACGTCTCGACGTACGAGGGCGTGCGTCATCTTTTGGGCCAAAAGTCATTCGGGGCGGACCTCGACTCGAGGGCAAAGGCGCTTATCGGGGGCGGAGCCGCGAGCGCCGTGGGACAGACCATAGTCGTGCCCTTTGACGTTTTGAGCCAGCATCTTATGGTACTTGGCGTTAGCACGAAGCACGGCAAGCTCGCCGTTGATAAGGTAACGACGTGCGATCCTCGAGTCCGTATCGTGGGATAAAAATCCATTTTTTTTTAATTGCTCGCATTTGTTTCATCTTTTTGTCACAGTTGGAATAATTTTTTTACCAAGTCACTTATACATATGTGACTATAAATAAAAGCTTGGGGCGCTTAAGTTTTTAAATGTTACGTGAATTTGATCAATTCAGTTTTATTCACCGTATTTAATTTGGCACAATAGTAATTAGAGAAATTATTATCGTTTGTACTCACTTCCAGGATTTTTATTGGACAAATCTAAGGTTGTTTTACAGTTAATTAAATACAGTTGAGCGCCTGAAGCTTTTATTTGTAGTCACATATGGGTGACTTGGTAGAAAAATTGTTTTCTACTTTTCAGTACATTAAATGATAGCTTGTTTTTTTAAAATATTTTTTAAAATATAAATTATTTTATATCTTTTATCAGTCTTTAATTGATTTGACTAGTTATTCGTTACTAATAGTTTACTAGTTTACGAGTTTGTACGTTAGAAACATGGAATGCTTGAAAAAAATAACAAAGACCTACGATTGAACTTACGACTAATTGCTGCATTTAAACTTTTCACATATAAACACAGTTGGCTACGAATTTGGGCGTATCGTTAGTGAGATTTTACACGGATGATTAGATATCGTTAGTTTCACATGAAAAGTTGAACGTTTTAAGGATATTTTTTTTACCATGCATTGCCACCTCTTGGATGTATGTTTGCAAAATTTCAGACCACCAAGTAGTCGATTTTTCGTTTTGCATCTCACAGAACGTCAAGTTAAATAGAAGCTTATAAAACATATCACCATCATTACTACTATACATACAAGCTCGTTAGTATGATCGATTATTCGCAACGACATATTTTTCAGATGGGCATGAACCCTTTGGGACTGAGTCTCGAGCCGGGTTGTTCCCGAGCTTACATCTCCGCCGAGATAGTAAGGCTCATTTATCAAAGGGACGGCGTAAAGGGCTTCTATCGCGGCTACGTCGCCTCTCTCTGCGCTTACGTGCCGAACAGCGCGCTGTGGTGGGGCCTGTACACGGTCTATCAAGGTATCCTCGTTCGACCGATCAATCTCGGATGGAAAAATCGAATTTCACTTGAAAAATAAAATAAAAATGCATTTTGCCGACAGACGAGCTGATACGGGTGTTGCCCGAGTGGGTATCGCATCTCTTGATTCAGGCGGTCGCGGGCACCCTCGGTGGATTCACGACAACGATAATAACGAATCCGTTGGACATCGTGCGGGCGCGGCTGCAAGTCCAGCGGCTCGACAGTATGTGCCACGCTTTCAAAATTCTCTGGCTCGAGGAGGGCTACAAAATGTTCACCAAGGGCTTGTCCGCCCGTCTCGTGCAATCAGCTTGCTTTAGCTTCTCAATTATATTGGGATACGAGACTATCAAACGTATGAGCATCAACGACGAGTACAAGAGTTACATAAGATGGTGAAGGACAAACGCGATAGAAACCGCGATTCGCGCACGTATATTTATTTCAGAAAGAATAATGAACCCAACAAAGGAACAACAACAATAATAATTATATATGGAAAGAATGGACGGAGATCAAGAATCGATGCTTGAGAAAACAAAACAAAAAACGAGTAAACAAAAAAGTAACAAGTTGGACATTTGCCCAAAGACTACAATGAGGGGAGGTTCATTCCGCTGTTATAAATAATCCTCACTTTTACGATATCCTTGTATAGTTGTATCGTACCGCGTGCAAGTATAATTCTCGGCAGTCGTGCTGGAGAAAAACTATATATATATATATATATATATATATGAGGTATTCCAAGTATTTTCGAACAGCCTGACCTACTTCAATATTTTTCAAAGTTGGTGATGTTTTTGTATCATATATTTTGAGTACGTGGCATTTTTTTCAGATTTTTATCGGCTCGCTAGCTCGGATGATAAAATTTTAAATGATCGTATCGTAGTGATCTTCTCGTCGTACGAAAAAATGTCTCGTACAAAAAAGATGCGTTTTTCTATGAACTATATTGAACGAAAGTTTTGAAATTTCCGGAGTACTGCAACACTAAAAGAAACAAAAAATCTTTAATTCTTTAATTTTTTAACCCCAATGACTTGGTTGATTCTGCTGAAAGTCACACTGAATTTTTTTTTATTAGTGTAAAACAACATGTGTAAGTTTCATTCTGGGCTGGGCTTGCGTTCAGTTAATATCGTTGTCTTGAATTTAATGGAAAATTATTTCTGTTGAATAACTCGGCGATTTACAATTTTTGAGTAAAAATGGTAATGACTAAACTTGTAGGAAATCGACTGCTTTACAGCTTTGGTCATTACAGTTTTTTCTCTACCATGGACATTTTTAAAATTAAAGCTGAAACAGCGGCTATTGCATTATCTCGTTTATTTTTAACTTTAGGGCATAAACGAACATGAACAGATTTGTAGAGAATGAAATTGCGGTCAATTTTGGCTCCCACCTTCTTTTTCCTAGAATCCATATTTAAGGTCGTACGCCAACGGTGGAAGAAAAGAGCGAATAGTTCGCAAAATAATATTTACACGCTTCGCGTTTTTTTTCCGTTGGCGTACGACCTTAAATATTGATTCTAGGGGAAAAAAGGTAGATACCAAAATTGTCGAGAATTTCATTCTCTACAAGTTTGTTTCTGTTCGTTTATGCCCTAAAGTTGAAAATGATCGAGATAACGCTACAGTCGCTTCTTTCAGGTTTGATTCGATGGTAGAGAAAAAACTGTAATGACCAAAGTTGTAAAGTACTCGATTTCCTACAAGTTTAGTCATTACCATTTTTATTTAAAAATGGTAAATCGCCGAGTTATTAAACAAAAACAATATCCCATAAAATTTAAGACGACGATATTGACTGAACGCAAGCCCAGCCCAGAACGAAACTTATCCATGTTGTTTTACACTAATAAAAGAACGTTCATTGTAAATTTCATCAGGATCAACCTAGTCATATGGGTTAAAAAATAGAAAAATAATAGATGTTTATTTTTTTTTAGTGCTGTAGTACTTAGAAAATTTTGAAATTTTTGTTCAACATAGTTCATAGAAAAACTCATCTTTTGTGTAGAGGATATTTTCTCGTACGGGGAAAAGATCACTACGATACTATCATTTGAAATTTTATCACGTGTCCGATCTTATCTCCGAGTTAGCCGAGTTAGCGGGCCGATAAAAATCTGAGAAAAATGCCACGGACTTAAAATATATGATAAAAAAACATCACCATCTTTGAAAAAGATTGAAGAAGGTCAGGCTTCTAGGCCGTTCCAAAACACTTGGAATGCCTTTATATATATATGGACTAATGGCTTAATCGTAAAAAAAAGATTTTGTAAATATATATTTGCGATTTTGAGCCTAAACGTGTACATAAAACTCCAACCTTCGTAGCTAAAGTAATTGTTCTTTCTTTTTTTCAAGACTGTTTTGGCAGCACCGTCATTTGACGCGTCGTTTTGTAAATTCAGACACTAGGCAACTTGCATAAATAAATACAAAAATATACGAAGGAATCGACAGACGCGTTGCTCCATGGAAATATTTTATGGAAAACGTGCATCGATTATTGACGATCACGCGAAACTTGATTGGAACTTCAGGCAATCGAGTATACGGGATTGAATGTGTTGGAAGTACGGTATTTTTTCAGCAAACGTTTGCCGGACCAAGGGCTTTGGGTCAATTGAGTTTTACTTGGAAAATTCGTAACTAGCGGATGATTTTATATCGACAAGGGTGCCCATCCACGTCCAGGCCTTATTTAGCCCAGGACATTCATTTTCTTCTATAAATGTCTGCCGGACTAAGCGTTTTTCATTTCTCACTGAAATAGATGGGGCAGGCTCGTGTTCCATGGAGAATCGTTTTTTGGTGACTAGGATGGGACTGGAGAGTTCGTAATGGAAAAACGTTGCTGCGTCGAATAAGATCCCGTCAAATTGTATTATAACGAGAAATGAAAGGTGCCCCGATTTTAATCTAGCCGTCCAATCCAGTTGCCGACACTCTTGAGGATGCCAAATCATCCGCTGATTACGAATTTTCCCGGTAGAACTCGATCGCACTAAAACAGTGTCCGGAAAACGTTTATAGAAGAAAATTCGTTTTTTGACCTAAATACCGGCTGGACGAGGATGGGAGTAGGAAACTCGTGACCGAAAAAGAATTTCGTCTAAATGAGGCATGGACAAGGCCTTAGCATAGCATGGTCTGGTGGCGCCACTTGGTACGTTGCATCAATTTTCGGTTGTCGCGCAACTGTGGTGTTTGCCAAGCATTGCGCAGATTTCGTTACTGAAGGTATTGTCGGACGACGCCGTGTCCGGGTCAATTTGTCAATTGAGAGCGAATTGCCGGCGGGTGGTTAGTTACGAGACGATGCACGATTTCGAAGTCGGTACGGAAAACCGTACTTCGCGGTTGGCCGGGATGTGAAGTAATACGGGACTACTAGGGTAAATTGGAGCAACCTATTGGCAGTCGATAAGGCAGATTTGAAACGCGAACTGCTCCTTTGGTAAGGTTGGGTAATTCATTGCCTTATTGGCAGTCTACACTATAACAATAAGTAAAATGTTCTCGATAATTGGAAACGTGAGAGCCATCGCGAGCAAAGTACATTCAGGGATAGAAATTTTTTAGTCGGTAAGGAAGACTGCTGCTCACGAAGGACAAGGATGCGTAAATTTTTATTACCCAGCGAGCGAGTAATTTATACCCTGGATAAAGTAGCGACACACGACACTTTCCATACTTCCCGGAAATCGCCAAAACAATTTGAAGGTATCACTCCATTTATTCAAATGCCTAGATGATTTGAAAGGCCGGAAAAGGTACGGATGTTCCACAAATTCATTGTACAAATAGAAGTATAAGTCAATAATAATTACACCTGTATATATATATGCGAGCGTGACATTTTCATCGTGATTGTGAAAAATAAAATTGCGGGCTGTTATACACGCTATATACATATATTAAAAACATACAATAGCTTCATAATGGATTTTTCGAAATCGCGATAAAAATGTAAACGATCGCAAATCTCATTTTTTCAACTTCGCGTTCAGAATATTATTATTTATAGATCGGTTGGAACGAACTCGAAGAGGAATTTTACGGACAAACGGCTTTCGGCGCAAACCGGTAATCGAATAGGTTAGCACGCTCGAATTTCCGTCCCGAGGAATTCTCCACCGTTATGACGATTCTCGTTCGCGGGTCACGTGGCACAAGTTCGTGATTTTTATTCCGCGCGCGACGAGTTGACCGGTTCGTGACCGTTGCAAAATCCTGTTTCTTCAATCGAGAAAATACTGCCAGTTTGGTTGGGTCTTTTTTTTAATTTTCATTCGCCTGAAGCGTTCTCGTGTCCAGTGACGCGACAAACGGTCAGATTTGTTTTCGCAAACGCGTTGAGAAGATCGTCCTGTTTGGTTACTGCCTTTTTGACGTATAAAAATGAGACCATTCGCCGCTATGTTCGTGTGCCTGCTCGCTTCCGTTACGGTAAGTTGGTACGTCGTAAAATGACGGGACAAGTCTACAAATTTAATTTTTCGCATAAGATCGACGTGAAGGTGGCAGAACTCGCGCGGATGGGAATAACCGGCATGGGAATAAAATAAACGGATATGGAAATACTAACAGTAACGGCGTGGAAATAATAGCGATAGTATCGAAATATCGAAGGCCTGAGGATAAAAGTGACAGCGACAAAATAATATTACAAGTATCGAATTGAAGCATCGAAAATAGTCGTTACAATAATAAGAATGACAAAGTAACAGTAAAATTTGCAAATAATATAGAAAATAATAACAAATCACACAATAGTGATAATAACAGTGATAAAAATAATGGCAGTCATAATACCCTTAGAATAACTATAATAAGAAATAATAAGTTTACCTCTGCTATTTTCTGCTCCAATTTCTTTTGTTACGCTTCATTTACATTTTTTAATTGACAGTAAATAAATGCACTGGCAAATAAAAGATTTTTTTTCGCCATGGACGCATTTTAGTCGTTACCAGTAGACCTCGCCATGTCGAGTGAACTGGCGGCTAGCAATGAAGTGTGTATCGATAGGACGGGAGTGACTCCGGAACAGATTGAGGAATTGCGAGAGGATCCGAAAGAGAAAACTTCCAAGCCTGGGATGTGCTACGTCAAATGCATGGCCGAGCGCGCTGGACTGGTTCGTCAGTTTGTTATTTTCATTTCTTTCCTTTTTTCCGTTGAAAAATGTTTTTGAAAAAAGGTAAAACTGGTAATATACCCTGGACATTTTTTGACCATGTTTCCTGAACATTTTCGGTAATGTTACCCAATAAATTTCGGTAATATTTCACGTCTCGGTCACGAGGCGTTAAAAATATAAAAACAAATGATATTAGGGGACGTACATAAATTGCGTGACGCAACTATTTTCCAATTTTTGACCCCCTCCTACGCTCACGTAACAGAACCGTAACGCCTGGCCTGAACCCCCCCCCTATTCCGTTACGTAACGGGTGCTTTGTCGTCAATAATTGTTTTTTTTTCAAAGAAATAATAACTAATAACTAATTATAAAATAACTAATGATGAAAGGATCGGGTTTATACTTATTTTATGACGTGTATATTCATCTAGTTTTATACTAATTATTATTAATTTTTTTTAACCCTGATTTGGCGGCGAAAAAAAATTCTCGTCATTGCCCTATCGATACCTTTATGAAAGGTTGTCTGTAAATGAAAAGTCAACAATTTATCGATATCTATACAAATGTAGCGATCGTTAAGCGTAGCCGTTTTTTATTTTGTTTTTTTTTACAAAATGCCTACAGTTTGGACATTTTATTCTATTTTCCAGGCGTTTTTTTGTACTCAAGCAATTTTCAAAAATAGTAATGATGACATTTAAAACAATCGGCTACGTACAACCTTAGTCACTGCGATTACAAAAATGTTAAAAAAAATTGAAAATCGGTTGATAAGTTTTTGAGTATTCGCTGAGACAAGGTCGAAAAAAGTAGTTCCGAGAAAATCGCGATCAAAGTTTTCGTTCCGTTTTTCTTGATATAAAGTTATGTTTTTTCTAGAATATTGATACTTGCATTAAGGCTTTAGGCCACACTAACGGGTATAAAATCATGTGCGAATTTAACCATTTTTTTCGTATGAAAAAGTGATTCACTCATAAAATTAATTACACATTGATTTAGTATGAATATCAAGCTGTTAGACATTTTTTTTTCGATGTATAAAACGGCCAATACTCGAAACTTCTCGAAACAGCTTTTTTCCAATTGGCGTGACAAATAACTTCAACAATTTTCACTCGATTTACTTCAAATTTAAAAGTTATGTTCCTAATTGCATTTCGCAGAAAAGTACGGACGGAATTTCTGATTAATCGAAAACTTTTCATCTTATGAGCAGTTTATGAGCATGAGTTATGAGTTTACGAAATTATTCACTGAAAATTCGTTTCTTGAGGATGTTGAGTCCCTATGAAACATGTTAATGTTAATTGTTCAATAAATAGCTTCTTAATCGTCATGAAATTTTTACACGACCTGAATACTTCATGTAAAAACATACCAAATTTTCAGAATTCTATCATCATTACTTTAACCTCCTTAGGGGTTGAAATAAGAAATAATAAGAAAATTCGGAAAATATGGTATGTTTTTGTATGAAGTATTTAAGAGGTCGTGTCAAAATTTCACGACGATTAGCAAGCTCGTTATTAAAAAATTAACATTTTGTTAAGAACAAGTTTTAAAAGAAATTAAAAAAAAATTATCAATAAACTTCGTTTTGTTTCCGTTGCTTTCAGTATATTGTAGATATTACAAAATTGAGAGGTAAAAAAAAACTTATTGCAAAGTTATATCAGTTTCCATAAGACAACATTTAATTTGTGAATGTTAATTGTTCAATAACGAGCTTCCTAATTGTTGTGAAATTTTTACACGACCTCTGAAATACTTCATACAAAAACGTACCAAAGTTTCAGAATTTTATTATCATTTGCGACTGGGGACTCAACATCCTTAAGGCGTTACCCCCACTTGTAGCGCAAAAAAAAGGCCTTTTTCATCAATTTTTTTAAAGAAAACCACAAAACTTTTTTAATCGATCGATATACCATCTTAAAGAACACATCTTGAAGAACTTTCAGTGATTTTTTTATTGAAAAATATTACATTGTTTAGTGGCAAGTGGCCGTCAATGAAATAATGTTTTTATATACACGGTTTGCGGTGACCAACAGTGCGGCGAAGTGGATCATCTGAAAAAAAAAATGCGGATGGATTTAGTCAAATATCAGTAAAAACTAGTCTTTAATCGAAGGATTTTAAAAAATATTCATTTTTCACAAAATGGCGGACAGTCAAAGTTAATGGTTCGATTTTAACGAAAAAAAACGGCCGTTTTTTGGCTATAAAACGGTCATTTTTTTCGAAAAAAAAATCGAACGATTAAAGACTACATTTTTATGTATTAAATAAGCCTGCAAAATTTCAAGAAGATTGGTTCATTAGTGTTCGAGTAATCTCGGTCACCGACTTCAGAAATGCCATTTTGAGAAAAACGCGTTTGAAGTTTCAATTTCAGTTCTTCAATTCACGGATTCTTCTCTTTCAACGCTCATATCTCAGTCAATTTTGTTCGGATCGACTTGAAATTTTCACGACATATTCCCAGATACTTATACTTCAAAAAAATGCAATAAAAAAAATGGTTTTTTTCAAAATCGCAAGTGGGGGTAACTCCTTAAGTTCAAATACCTACAACTTTTGAATAAAACAATATTTTTCAAATTCCGTACGTACTTCTCTAGGTATTCTAATGTAGATTGACGAGACTTTTTGTTTTTGTTCTAAGTCAACAATTGTGGATGCTAAATGTCACGCCGCGGAGTGCCTAAAAAAAAGATAACAAAAGAAAATATTAGTAGTCAGCCATTTTGTACATCGAAAAAAAATATAAATATTTTCTCATATCTTGATATTCATACTAAATAGATGTGTAATTCATTTTACGAGTGAATCATTTTTTCATACGGAAAAAAATGTTAAATTCGCACATGATTTTATACCTGTTACTGTGGCCTAAGGCCTTAAAGTATCAAGTCACGGGCGATATGACGGCTTGTCATCTTTATTATCTTTCGAAAAATAATAAGATCCTGCACTTCATCTATTCTGAACGACGAGTTAAAAAAAAACTCGAACATGCAGCAATTTTGCCATTTCTGGCAGTTCTAAAATCATGACGTAACGCAAACCTCGAACCCTCCCCCCCCTCTCCGAAATTGCGTTACGCAATTTGCGTACGACCCCGTAAATGGCCCTCGATTTTTTTCAATTATGTTGATCCGTCGTCCCGGATGCAGGAGAAAGACGGTCTCATACAAAAAGCTGCCGCCGTCACTAAACGACCGGAAGGCGTTACGGAGGAGGACGCGGCGAAATTTATCGAAGAGTGCAGCAAGCTGAGTAAAAGCAATTTTCATCTCGCGCAGTACATAATCGAAATCCGGAAAAAGCCCGTTATCAATTGAATTTCGATGTTTTTTTTTCTATGTCGCAGATGCAGATGATCCTTGCGAACGATCGTTCATAAAGTACATATGCGTTTTCAAGAGAAGCGAGAGCAAAGTCTCTTTGTTGAAGACCGAATGATACGAATCTTCGATAACTCAAGGTGGATGACTTCTCACATTTTTAAAACACATTTCACTTCCTACACACATAAATATCACATATATAAAATTGTAATATAATTGAATAAAAAACCATAAAAATATATGCGAAAAACTCCAAGTGCTTTGATCAAAGGGCTACACTTACCTAGAGGCTCGAAAAAAATGGCCAAATTCCGATTTTTTTTCCGCGAAGCGGTCGGTGAAAAAGAAACGCTTTTTTTACCCCAAAGGTACATATATTGAGAGACGAAAAAAATAACTAAAAAACTACAGAACAACAACGAAAACGTGGCCCCCGGCAGATGATAAAAATTTGTTCGCGACGTCCGGCGGTGGACACTCTCCAGCTTGAACGGTCCATCTGAAATCGAAAAGCCAAACGGGTTATTCAAGTTAACAATAAATACGAGTCGTTGACGATCGTCGATTTTTTAAATAACCGTTTTTAACAACGTGGCGACGAATTGAAACTCGAGTGTACGAAATTTATGAAAAAAGTCTCCATTTTCCCGTAACTATGGAAAAATGAAGATCGATTTTAAAAAAAGCGAGATCGTCAACGACCGTTAAATGTTTCTCGTCGTATCTTCTGTGAATTTGGAAATGATCCATCACGTGGTTCTCGAGATATCGTGTCCACCGACTTTGAGAATGTGTGTCGAGAACATCGCGTTTAAAGTTTGGAGTATTAGCTGGTCGTGTCCGTTGGGTCTCATCATTTTTATACGAACAAGTGCGCATGCGCATGATGATGCGCAACGGCCAACTGCGCAATAAAACGAGTCATCCGAAAATGCGCAATGACTCGTTTCATTGCGCAGTTGCGCGTTGCGCATCATTGTGCGCATGCGCACTTGTTCGTATCAAAATGATGAGACCCAACGAATACGACCGCTGTGTGCAATGCCATACTATAGCGCCTGGCTAGGACTTAGGGCGCTCATGGTGGCCGGAATCCGCACATTCTACCGGACAGTCAATCGTTGTCTTATAGAGCTTAGCAATGGAAAAGCCCACGCAAAGGAAACGTTAGTTGTGTAAAATCGTGCAAAAATATATCGAGATCCACGAGTAGAGAAATCAAATTTTATTCGTTTCCGGCAGCAAGTTATGAAGCCGCGCAAAAAACTGTGGTTAAGTTGGCCTAATAAAACGAAGTAAGTATATTTTTTGAGGTTATGTTGATTCGCCTTTTGAAATATATGCATGCCAGTAATATTGTCACGCGAATGATTTTTTCAAAACGATTTGTTAGTAGTTCACATAATTAGGAACCAGCTAAACACTCACGAATATGCAGTGCCCAAGTTTGACAGTTGTCACCTAACCGCAAAACAGAATGAAAAGTAGCGAAAAACGTATTTTGAATGTTTGGTACTGTAACACAAATTTTTTATATTGCACTGCTGTGGTTCTACTTACCTGGAAAAACTATTTTATTATAAATATTCAAATTATTGAAAGTAAATAAATAATTTTAATGTTCGTGCATTTGCGTGTATAATATTTCGTCTCTAGAGAATTTTCATATTACATCGGCACGCGGCGCAATTTGGTTCTGCGCACAGAACGAATAGTATTGCTACCGTTCGCTGAGCCGACTGTTGGAAGCTATAGCTCATTCAATTTTAGGAATATTTCAACGAAATTTTCAGGGAATATCGCTAAATGTTTATAACTATCGGATAAAAATGTTTTCGGTATTCGAATAAAATTATTATTCATGCTGCTTATAGACCAAGGGCTCGAATTATCATGCATCCATTTTTATACACATATTATTAATGTTATTATAATTCATATAGAATAACATTATTCACATATAACAATATTATTCACATATTCACATATTCACATATTCACATATACACATATAACAATATTATTCACATATTCGCATATTCACATATAATAATATTATTCACATATTATTATTGTTATAATATTATTTATTATTATTATCATATTTATTATTATAAATAATTGTAGATTTCACTGTACGTGGTCTTCCTCCTCATTACATTCCCCACCATATTCCACTACTATATTCATTATTGTTATTATTAATTAATCTTTATATCGATTTGTATAGCAATCCATGTCTTGTTTCGTAGTAGAACAGTGTCAAAAAACTTTCGAATGAATAAAACAAACAAACAAATCCACACGAAACCCAAACAAACTTCCTATAATCAACTTTCGATCGAAAATGCAATTAAAAAAAATCGTCCGAATGCCTGCTGCCAAGTTACGTTTCCCTTTGAAACGCGGGCCATAGAAGTACATGTCCGTGCAACGAAAAAAAAAAAATAGCAGGACAATGTGACGAATAAAAAAAAAATGACATCACGACTCGCGGATTAAATTCAATTGGTAATACATCTGAATGCGCATTCAAAATAATTTCATGGAGAAGTCGCGCACGGAGGCTATTGTTTGGTCATAATCGAGCAGCATTCGACTGATGAATGAGCAGCGCTGTGGGCGATGGTGGGAGGGTCACGAAAATCGAAATATTGAAATTCAGTAAATCGAAGCTTTTGTCATACACGGGAGTAGATGAAGCGCGATAGAGATAAATCTGATTTGTGGAAAACAATGAAACTTTTGCTGGTGCTCGTTATTAGTCGCGAGAAAACGAGAAAAAAGTCGAAAAGTTGAAATTGGTCTGCGAAGATCGGAAAATGTTGCGCGAATTCGATCCTTTCGAATGACACGAAATTGGCTCTTCGCTCGATTCGCATTGCACCGTTCGAGGAAGGAAAAATTCAGCCTCTCTACCATGTCGCTTCAAGTTTCCCTCAGCTTATCATGCAACATCACATTCGAGCTAAGTATCGTCCTCGAGAAATATCCAAGTTACAAGCATACGAATTTCGTATTATCAAGTCGGGACAAATTTCATTAACTTAGAACTTATCGAAACCATTTTTAGTCCACAGTAAAATAATCAAGTTGCACAACAGATTTTTTCAGTATAGAATGTTTTTATTTTAACGTTTTTAGCAATTTATTAATTAGTAATTTATATAATATTAATGTATAATAATAGGTAAAAGTGAGGTTACGAATAGTAAGTTAATAGTAAAGTAAGTAAAGATAACACAATATTAGTTTTACGATGTAATATAATACTTTTTGTAAGTAGAAGTATGAATATTTTTAATACATAATACAATGATAGAAAGGTAGATTTATTTAGCCATTCTTGGGTCTGAGGTTTACGACTGTTACATAAAATGACAGCGGTTACATAGTTCTCTCTTATACTACTCTTAAGAATGTTGGAGCGTTAGCTACAATATAAGATCAAATATTAAAAAATACGGTAAAGTATTTTTTCATATTTAATCTTTTTAACCACACATAACCTCCATATTTGCACCTTATATTACAATAAAAATACTCGTACTTTTTAAATAAAGAATAGGTTTCATTAATTAATTAAAATGTCAGGCCATTTTGAGATACCCCGTATATGTTATTGTTTAGACTATACTCAGACCTTGCGAATTTTTGAAATTTTTTTCACCACAAAACACTAGAGATGAAAAATAATTTAACGTATGCAATTTTAGGTGCGGTTAGATAGGCAAAACGTTCACGCTACGGGTGATGTAATTTTTTTGGTTATTTCGCACCAAGATAAACCATTTTTAATAACAAGTTAACCCAAACGAAACCTTGGTAAACATTTAGAAAAAAACTCCCCATCTTGCCCATCGTAAACTATATATATTCAATATTGAAACATCAAAGGTCGATGAAAGATTACGTATCTTGGCTGGCGAACGAAGAGCATTGCTGCCAATCTTAATGTCCCCGAGGTCGCCGTAGTTCGGCAACAGTTAATATTAATTAATGGTAATAATAAATAATATCGTGACAAATATAAACAGGCATATTAAGGACTACAACATAAGGCGAGAGATGGGTGAATGTAAAAAGCGAAAGCTGAACATGTGTGGAAAATCTATCTATCTATAAACAGGCATATTTATAAATTCCTTAATTTTTTTCTGAGTTGGATAGAACATACTCTAACGCAGTTTTTTTTTTACCATGATCATCGATAATGTATACTTTCTCAAGTTGGTAGTAACACAAAAGTTTTTCTTATTTACGCAATGAAAGTATAAAAATGCATAATTTCGCCGCTTCATTGTATATTTTATGCAAAACGAACATCTACAGAATAAATGTATACCCCGTATGCATTTTTTTAGGTTAATTGAAAAAAAAATTCATGAGTCGTCATTTGACTCAACTGGACCGTTCCAACCTCTTTAAGTCTCCATATAATCTTGCCATTGTTTCATATTTCTTGCCTTTTCCGTGTTGCTACATTTTCATTATAAATTATCATCTTATACCTTTTTACTTCCCGTTTGCTCTAGTCCGCATCCTTTCCTCGAACATTCCCATCTATTCACACAACACGGTCCTAATTTCTCCCTTGAGCACTTCATTCCAGCCTACCTGCTTCTTTATAATAAAATCATAGTTTTATTATATGATATATTCATTTCATTATAGAATACAACATTATGAATATGTATTTGATGTATTTATTTAATTTCATGTGTGTATTCTATTCAATGTAAAAATATTTACAGTGTATGTAAATATAGGTAGTATATTTAAGTCACACTATTTTTAGTGTGTCATAATTTGTGATAAAAAAATGTCAAACCTCAATCATTCAAATCGTACAAAAGTATATAATAATACAATATAGTACAGACGGCATGTTTTGTCACAAATCAAGTTCCGATTCAGCTCGAACTTAAGGTTGATAATTTCACGAATTCTCGATCGAAAAAAAAAAAATTGAGTCAGAAACGTTCCAACGACATATCCTCTTTAATATGTACTCTCTGCTTTTTCTCGAGTACTTCGCATTGCCTATTTTTCATTAAAAAAAAAAAACAATTGTCGTCCAATGTGGAGAGGAGACCACGGAGTATTTGTGTCGCAGAAACTGCGGGAGCGAGAGCTCGTGTGAGTAATTCCCTAAGTTATCGCGAGGATATTTGCAAGTGTCCGTGCTCCATCCGCTATACCTCCCGAATTTTTATGATCTCGGGGGTCGTGCACTGCTTCATTAATATGCAGATTCTAATGGGATAATTATTTTTCTTCTCTCGTCCAAGTATCCACGGGACGTTCCGCTACGAATCGGCCAGCGAAAAAAATTTATTCGCACTCTCATGAATAATCAGTAAATCGCACCGAAAGATTGGACTATTAAAAAAAAACGAAATAAAAGAAAATTCTCTTGATATTTCAATTATTCTTATAATGTAAGTTAATTGAATTATTGTTTTTTTACTATTGAAAAAAAATACGATTTTTTTCTATTTTACACTTGTCTGGGGCTGTTTACAATTGTTCGAATGAAAATAAATCAAAGTATCGTTGTTCGCGATTATTTTTAAAAACATTTATAAATTATCGTTTCAATAATGCTTTTTTTGCAGTTTGAGCTAATCATAATCGTTCATCGTTCTTCTAACAGAAATTAAACGAGATATGGTTCTCGATTACGTGAGAAAATGAAGCATTATTTTTTTCACAATTTTCGTAACAAAAATTGAATAAGTTTTAATTTATTATCTTAAGAAAAATACACAGGAATCTGCTCATTTATTTCATTTTAAAAAATAGGCAATACTAATTACGCAAGAAATTGTCATACTTAAATTTTAAAAAGCGTAAAGAACGTTTTTATTACGAAGAATAATGAATTGCGAACAATAATGCGTTTCTGGCATAGGAGACGGTAGAAAAAAAGTATTTTGTCGAGTGAATTCACTTTGAAACGTTAGTAACAAAGTGACGCGTGAAAAACGGTAAAACGCCACCTACCAAATGTGCGGGTGGTAAAAGTGGTCAATTTTTTTGCCCCATGAGCATTGCACGCGAGTGTACGAGCATATATACGATAATCTCGACTTTTACAGCTTGCATGATCGATTAGGCTCGCCATTAGTTGGCAATCAAGTACCGAGCGATTTTTATTATTTATTTTCTACTCCCGCGAGCTGGTGTACGCCCCGGCCGGACGTTTCGCCAAATTACTTTCCCGAATTGGCTCAACGCGGGATATGAATTTTTATTTCACTCTCGCGAGTCCCTCGCCAAGAAACTCTCGTCAATCATGAAGAATTTTGAGCTCCTCCTCGTTCCTGGACTTCTCGTCATTTTTGTAACATTGGTGAGTTTATTCTGATTTTCTTTTGAAAAAAAAAATTATTTTGCTTGATCTTGGGAAGTACGTAAAAATTGTAGGTTGTTAAACAAATTGGGTTTTTGTTAAAGTGACGAGTGTGGGTTGATAGGGAAAGGGATGCAAAGGAGTACGAAGGGACATTATAGATAATGATAATAATAATAGAATGTTAAAATGAAAAGTAATGATTGTAATAATGAAAAAAATAGAGAGATATTGTTCTATAAATTTATCAGCAATCGAATGAGTTTCTATTTTTATTATTTCACTTTTTGACATTTTGAACTATTTTATTTTGTTCTCAATTGCAAAATAAAATATTTTAATTCGTCAATGAACGATATTTGTTTATTTTCAGACGCCGATAGGAGCCGACATACGAAAAGACTGTAGAAAACAGACCAACGTTTCTTGGTGTGAGTATTTCAATTATTCACCCTCCCCCCTCCCGGTCGCAATCACGCAAAGCGCAATTTCCCCAACGACGCAATTGATACTAAAAATAACGAAGAGTCTCGATTGCACCATCGTTTTTGATAGTCCCATTTTTAAGACAATTAGTCCTATTTTTAATACTTTACTCAAGCTGCTTTAAAAAAGCTCAAAGCCGGGAACTTCAATCAGGACGATCCGAAGCTCAAGTGTTACCTTCGATGCTTCATGATAAAGAATGGAATAATCGGTGCTGACGATGATGTCGATATCGAAAAGGCACTTCGTCATCTTCCACCGGGCATCCAGGAATCATCGAAGAAAGTACTTTTGAAGTGCAAAAATTTACGTAAGGTTTTTTATGATTTTTTCTCATTTAACAAAAATAAATGGAGCTTTTTGTCCATACTGTTTATTTTCCAAAAAGTATTTCCCTTGAAATCAATGTTATCATAATACTAACAATAACGATAATGATAATAATAATAGCCGTCGCCACAGTAGGGGAAAAAAGCATTACTAATAAGAATGATGACATGCGTTTTGATATTTCATTTACATATTTTTTAAAAAGTTTGATTTGCATAATTGTAAAACAGATACTGCACCGTAAAGTTTGAAAAAAATATTATTACTCTATATACGTGTGGATGGGGGGGGGGGTGTTCGAATCATTACAACCAATTGTCTAAATTTATTATATTCTTCAAAAATTAAAATAATCAAAAGTAAACATAATTCAATGATTTAATTAATGTATAAATAGTATTGACATTAATAAATGTTGTGTGTATTATATTATTCAATATATTTATTTGTAACAAATATTTCGAATAATACGATATGACAGACACAATATCTGCCACATCGTAATCTTTTATAAACGACAATTTATACATGGTACATTTATGAAACATAAATTACATTATACGCAAACATACGAATGTAAATAAAAATATAAATAAGTGTAAAAAAAGGAGAGTAATAAACCCTTGTATCACATTGTTTGGGATTCAGCGAGCCAAAACGTCTGCGACAAGGCCTACCAGATAGTTCGATGTTACTTCAAACACCAGCCGCAGGTAGGAGAAAAAAAACACAAAGAGTCTTATCGCACGTATATCCAATTCCCCTACAATGATGCACGACACAGCGTAACCTCTCGCGCGCGTGGCTTTCTCAACCACCTTCACGATTTTCGTATTATTATTTTTTTTCGTTTCTCTCCTGTTTTTTTGCAGATACTGAAGAGTGTCTCGTTCGTGTGAGAAGCGTGAGAGAAAACGCAGGAGAGCGCGCGCGCGAGCAGGAGCGAAGAAAATAAGAAGCTGCCTTATCCCGGGGAATCCCCGAGCAGCGAGGGAATCCCGGGAGACCCACCGAGTCGGAAATAAATTTATTAACGTTAGCCGAACGATCGCGTAAGAGGAGACCGGCGGCGCGGCTCGAGAAGAGATTTAGGCTGGGATTTTGTCAAGAGTCTCCAGAATCGTATCGCGACTTTATTATCGTGCGCGCGGAGAATCAACTCCGTGTGACGGAGGAGTAGAGAGGAAGAGAAAGAAAAAAACGGAAAATCGTTTTCGATAATATAGCGTTGCTCCTCACTCTTGCCTGCTTTTATCGGAGGTTAGATCGCGTTCGGAAAATCTCCGAAAATTTATTAAATAAAGTGAATTCTTTGAAGTCCTGGAAGTATATATACACGGAGGAAAAAGTATTCCCTCAATTGTACATATGCATATGAAGTATTTAAAGTGTTGAAACTCTGTAAATGTTAAACATTCTGGAAATTTGGTTTTTGCGCATTCGTTTTCTCCCCGTCTACATTTTTTTCCCACGAAAATATAGAGTTATTCCGAAATCACTACCGGTGACCTTCGTTCGACCTTGGCGCCACGACCGGCTAGGTTAAAAATGGACGAATCGTTATTAGCCAGTGAAATAGAGCGATATTTGTTTCAGCATCTTTTTTTGTCAGGGCCGCCGTTCTTGTGATATACGAAAGTTCCTCTTGAAACGGACGCTCGGCATTTGTAGCTCTCGTTACGTGTTGACTCGGACGGTAGCCGCGAGAGGGCGAGTCGGATGGAGTACGTAAGTGCGCGCGCTCTTACGGCCATCGTTTCGATACTGAGAGCGAAGGTTATATTACCGATTACATCGGGAGTATGCGATCTTCAAAGGAAAAATAAGCGCACTTCACAGTGAGAAGAAGGTCGCGGAGACGAACATAACCTGTTGGCAATTCAACATCGTTCCTTATTCTCTAAAGCCTCATCCAGTGGAGCGATGCAAAAACGATTTTTTTTTCGTTGATTGAAACAACAGTACCGAATTCATGTTTCATTGGGATCTCTCATCTTATTTCGGATACGACATTTCACGCTTCTTCGACTCAATAAAGAATATGAAAAAAAAATCGAAGTCCTGGTAGGTCGAGTCCATGATATAGCAGCATCCGGTTAACGGAATATTGACATCGCACCGAATTCGTTTTACTTTCCTGTCGCCACAACTCACCCACTTCATGCACATTACCATGCCGAGCGGTGTTTGGTAAAATAATAATCATACATATTCAATCGATTGCCCGCGCGCAAATCCCACCGAAGAGTCAAGACTGTTCGCGCGGGTTTCTATCCTCACCTCACCCCGACTGCGTACAAAACACCCGACTCCAGTAAATTCTGGAATGGGTTCACATAATCTTGTTACACACTGCACGGAATTTCCTTCCCAGGCTATATATACTGCAAGAGGGTCCGGGGAAAGTACCAGAAACTCGTGTTGGTATGTCGTGCTTTTTTGTATACATATATATATATATATATATATATATATATATATATATATATATATATATATACACATACATACATACATATATATGTATATTAAAAAGCAGACCGAGTTTTCAACACTTTCCCCGTTCCCTCGTACGAAAAGTCTAGTCGGTAGAGTCCCGCGTTTCGTTTTATGCATATACATCCATATATACACATCTTGAAAAACACGGACGCTTTCCCTGTGCCTTCATACGAATATTCGCAAGAGGGCACAGGGTAATTACCCGAAGTCCATGTCGCTAGGAAGATTCCGCTTTTCGATATACATCGATCCCTACATAAAATCACACATACATATATATTGGAAAGTCGGACGAGTTTTCGGCAGTTTCCTCGTGCCCTCCTGCAAACGTCGCGACTAGTTTCCGGCGGCCGGTAACCAAAAATACACGTAAGGAAAGGGGGAGGACGAAATACGTACACGCAAAGGGCGAGAATATGTGAGAGTACGGTCGGTGGTTGGAGGACGCGTAATATCCAAAACACATTGCGAAACACGATGACGAAAAATGGGAAATGGCGGTGGAAACTGCAGGAGGAAAAGTCGGGGGAGCGTGAGAAATTCATGAAGCGTAAGAAACGAGATGCAAATAAACTCGCGGCTGCGAGGAATATCGCGATAGTACGTGCGTAACGTATGCGTATAAGGATGAGACACGAGCAATATCACAAGAGGCCGGGCGGGGGGAGAAGGACGATACCCGAGCTCTTGACCTTCGAAGCTTCCGGCTGCGATCCGGGACGGCTGGTAGTGCATTTTCTCGCAGTTCGCAGCCAATCTCAATATGGCGGCTATTCCAGCCGAGTAAGCATTAGAGATACTGAGATGGCGGTCGTTGTAGTGGCGGAGGCGAAGTTGGCGCCCCTTTTGAGGACTCCACGTTACGAAGTGTTTGAGAACTCACGCGCCAAATGGGAGTTCCAGCCGGGCGGCGGTATAGTCGCTCTCGGCCTCAAAAGCGCCGGCAAAATTGTGTAAAGTGTTCCACTCGAGCGGCGCTGTTGGAAATTGCGTCCAGTAGGTTATGTACACTGCGACCACTATTATCAAAACCTCACTGAAGCAACCGCTTTTCAGTATGTCCGAATATCGATCGGTGTAGCGCCCGGTGGGAGAAGCGCCAGGCCCTTGCATTAGGCCACGGTCTTACATACAAGTATTGAAACGAAGGCGAATTTCAGTGGTGGGGGTAGGTATGCTTGAGCAGCAAGCCCTCTAACCCTACCCAACCCGAAGACCGCTCCAAGCCGCGCGGCGTTGTGTCGTTCTCTCGTATATATATATATATATATGTATGTATGTATGTATTTCGGCAGGAAGATAACCTCAAATTGATTTCGTTATTAATAAAAAAGAATGCAATGTAAATACGGCTACAACGGGTCTGTTCGTTTTAGCTACACTTTTCAACACTTCTTACACCTTCCGTGGACTTTCTAATACTGTATCTGATAAAAGTGTAGGAAGTGTGGCTAAAACGAACGGACCCAATATTAAGCATAAAGAGTGTGTACAAATTAAAAACTATTTATAGATTTGTAGCAAGACTTCAGACCGTTCATATATAATGTAAAGTTGTAATACTTTTCCAGTGTCTCTCATTATCGGCATATGTATAATGCAATAAAATAATTCATAATTTAAAAAAGAACCAATCTCAATGCTAATTCTTTGAATATGTTAATGAATTTCGTTATTTTTCAAATGCATACGATTTTCGTGCTTGTGTTTTCGGTATTACAGGAATTACGTTGCAAAAAACGTTATTTAGATTATTTTTATTGAGGAATTGGTCTTTCCGTTGCTTCTTTTCAATTTTTACTTTTTCCAGGGTTAATCGGACTATCGCAGCTATTAGTATACGGGTCTACTATACGGTCCTTTGTTATCGGAGTGTACCTGGTGGTGAAATTTTGTACCTGAATTTACATGTCGCGAACGCTTTATCTACCGCTGTCCCCATGGAGTTTGGATTACTCTAAGCTCGAGGCGAAACCAGCGGCGCAGCTCGATACTACCCAATACCCCCGTTCCGCTTACTTCTTTTGCCACCGCCTCACCGCCGCAGAGGTCGCACATTGCAGCCTAGTCAATAACCTAAAAATTGTCGAACACTCGATCGTCGCAAGCTCGCCAACGCGTTCAACAATCACTTTTTTATTACGTTTTCCGTCGCCGAGGGCGTCTCGACGAGACTCTCGCCAGGGAAATTGAAGTTTTACACCAAGGACGCGAAAAAGAAAAACACTCGCAGTGCGGAAGTCGCGAACAGCTCGAGGGGAGAAATATCGAGGAAAACTGTTCCATGGCCTGTACAAGACGCCTGCGCGAAATCGCCTAACGAAGCCTCTCCCTATTTGCACAATCGTGGTTGAGCACGAGAATAAAAATACGTAAAAAAATCCCTGCCACAATGAGAGGACGTTCTCTGTTTAATATTCTCTCCGGATAGTTATATCCCGCGCGTCGTTTCTCAAAAGTTTAACCGGGCGGCGAGATTTAAAGCGAGATAAGATGGGAAGAGGCGCTATATGAGACCGCGAGCGGATTCGTGGGCACTCGTGGCCTCGTCGTTTTGTTACGGAAAAATTGTCAGTGTGTGCGAGGTCGACCGTGCGAAGCACCGTATCGCGCTACGTGCAATAAGACATCGCGCGCCTCCTTGCGTTCGCTGAACGGAACTTTATATATTCATATGTACAGTTGTAACCCGTTTTTAGTTTGAACGCATTTTCCCGAGCAAAAACTAGTTCTTATTGAACGCTTTCGTTACAACTAGATTTTCCTAGTAAAAACTAGAATTTACCGATAAATCAATTTAAGTGTTACTTAACCCTCCGCGGTAATCCGGGTTCACAATGACCCCCAAGCCCAACTTTTAGCCAAAATTACTATGATAAGTTGGTGGTGGTCAAGGCGACTGGCCTGCCTTCTAACGGTGCTTCAGCGTACCCTTCGTAAATACAGACTAGGGTCCAATATAGAACTATGTTTTTGCTTAAACTATTGTCCACTATGGAGTTATTTTTCCCCTTCAACTATCATATCGCAAGAGTATCACCCTAAAATTTGAAGAAAAAGAATTGAAAATTGTCCGGGTTATGAATTTTTTTTTAGTAAAAAGAGCTTTTTTACGCATCGAACCCTTACTGGTTTCTTTCCGCCATTTAAACATTCGATCAAAATATAATACCGAGAATGCCACATTCTAGAACGTTCAAATTAGTATCCTGCATTTTCATGAGCTATTCTGAGTTCTTACGACATGAATCAGATAAGGTTGTTTTGGAACGCGGTCAAAGTTTGAGTTTGTTTAAGTTTTAAACATACATTCTAGTGTTCACTAGGGATAACTAGTTATAACGAAAGTGTTCAGCCAGAAATAGTTTTTACTAGGTAAGACGCAATTGAAAGCGTGTACACGGTCAACATAACCTCTCAAACTTTCGTACCGGGTTTTATCATAGATGGTTACGTTTTAAAAATAAAAACAAAGCATCAGGCTCTGTAGGCCTATTCTGTAACTCGTAACGACAACTTTCGTTATCGTTAGTTAGCTATAGCCAATAAGAGGCTCCCTTTCTTCTGTAATCATGCATGCGATTGGCTGTCGCTAGCTAACGATAGCGAAAACTGTCGCTATCGAGTTACAGAACAGACCTACTGGAGAATTCTCTGACGCAGAGCTTGATGTTTTTCTTTTGCTCGAAATATTATCCATCTCTGAGTAATCTCTGTTCTATAATTTCAGCTATCTCTCGCGCACTCGTACATCACGTGGTACATCTTCTACTCCGCCTCAAACTGAAAACGGCTTTTAGTCGTACCATACACCCTTACACACAGGCACAGACATAAATATATACACATATAGGACAGACACCTCGACGCCATATCGTCGAACGAATAAGTTTTGATTTCGTTTCCTCCAGCTCACATCAGTGGTAATTGAACGTACCAAGGAGAAGAAGGAAAAAAGAAAAGGCAACAAAACTACAGAGCAGAAAAAAGCAACAACGTTTCCGACCAAGTCAGCGAGGGCGAGAGAGAAGGAGAGAGGGGGAAAAAGTGTGAAATAGAAGGAACGCGTGTGGGATTAACGGTGTCACAGTTGACACTGCGTTCGGGGCGCCAAATTGATACCCTGGCGTGGATCGGGCCACGATCGTGCGCACGTTTTTTTTTGGCTTAACGTCACTTCGTCTGTAATATCCCTCGGGAACATGCCCGGAAGCGAATTTCGAAAACAAACGGCAATGCTGCCGTTTTGGAAAGGGCACTAAATAAATATTGCATTTTTAACATGTATGCTCATATAAATAAATAAATGAATATATATATATATATATATATGTATATAAGGCCACCATATCAGCGAGTTCATTAACACGTCTTGAACGAAAATATATGATAACGTTAAACGTATGACGTTGAAGTTTGCACTGTTGGAACGATTTTTGTCTCTTAATTTTTAATTCTTAAATTTTTATGCATATCCGAATTTTTTTTTTTTTCAAATTGAGCTCGTTAATTTCTAATAAGAATACGTAAAAACGTTTGAGCGATTTTCACAGTCCAAAGTAGCCAAATAAATTGATTAATTTAAAAAAAATCGTTGCATTCCAACGATGCAAACTACAACGTCATATACGCGTCACACATGCATATTATTTATGTACATATAGAAAAATATATACCGTAAAACTACACAACCATGGTCCAGATTTTTCAGGTTGCAAATTTGTCTTTCTCCCTATAAAGAATGGATTTATTAAATAGTCGCGGCAAATGCGATTTTGTTTGGAGAGGTAACCGGATTATAGTTGAGGCCCTGGAATACAATAATTGTGTAGTTTTACGGTATGCAAATGAGTAATATGTATACATAACTTGTACTGATTCATGCTTTCGTTACGTATTACTCTTGTTACTATTATAATATTCTTTGAAGACGCACGCGAGTGCACTTCACTACTGAGGCAGCCATTTTATTCTGCAACCTTCGAGTGCATTTCTTCCTCAGGCTCAGGCAGAAGCAAAAAAAGTGCCAATAATCGCAACAAAAGAAAGGCGCAAGAAGAAAAAAAAACGTCGCTGCGAAGAAAGTAACGGAGCCGACAGGGAGTTTTCTCGAGAGGAGTCTGCGATCATGGATAGAGGGATCGTTTATCGGTTTTCTATCTTTGCATAAGTATATAGTTCAAGGTTCGCGAACATGTCATGCATACAGGTACGCGTGTATAGACACACACCCGCACACACACACACACACATACATACATACACAGGGTGTTAGGAAGGTCGATGCAAAGTGTTAAGGGAAAATTTTCTAAAATTAGGTCCTAACTCGTTCGTAATGTTCGACCAGTTATCCAAGTGGTACCTAAAAACTTATTGGCGTCTTACCTTAATTTCTATTCAATCAAGAGACACCAATACAATCATCTGTATCCACACAACTAACTAAATCGGACCTGTTGAATAATTTAAAACTTGTCAAAAAATAAAAATACCTCTTATATTAATGCTGTTTTTGAAAAAACAGCATTAACATAAGAGGTAAACGAGTTAGTAGCTAATTTTGGGAAATATTCCAAAAGTCATAATTCCCATGATAACTCGAAATCCTTAGACTTTGGACTAAGGTAACCTAGGTTAGATATGTTCCGAACGAGGTGACCTATCACCCCCTTAAGGCTTTGCATCGACCTTCCTAACACACACACACACACGCACGCACACGCACGCACGCATGCACACACGCACGCGCACGCACGCACGCACACACGCACACGCACGCAGGCACGCGCGCACGCACACGCACGCACGCACACACGCACGCACGCAAGCACGCACACGCACGCACGCACGCACGCACGCACGCACGCACGCACACGCACGCACGCACGCACGCACGCACGCAAGCACGCACACACACGTATGCACGCACGCACGCACGCACGCATGCACGCACGCACGCACGCACGCATGCACGCACGCACGCACGCACGCATGCACGCACGCATGCACGCACACGCACGCACGAACGCATGCACGCACACGCACGCACGCGCACACACACGCACGCACGCGCGCGCGCGCGCACACACACCCGCACACAACACACACACACATATACATACACCCACGCACGCGCGCGCGCCTGGTGTGCCACGCGTATATCTGATAAAACAGCAGATATGGCGTCATACCCTGGAACTGGCTGTTCTCCAACGACATGTTCGCGCCCTTCCGCTCTCCTCCCCTCCCACTCACCCGGTGTCCCGGCATAACCTGTGGACAATAAATTCGGTTCCCGAAATCGTCGAGGAAATTACGTCGAGTCTAATATGGCAGCTACGATCGCGCGTAATTTCTCTAGGATTTCATAGACCACGAAAAAATAAGTATACCCTGTCGCTCCTTGGAGGTCTGTGCAACGCGTTAAGGTTCGTTACAATTCTTTATCGAATTTTATGCGACTTTTTGAGCGGAAGGAATTTGAGGGCGTAAATAAACTCAAAGGTATTCTCATACACCAATCTTGAGATGAGGATGCACTTATGCCGATTGGGAGTGCTAAGCCGATGGCTTCCGGTTCCATCGCCCACGCTCTCTTTCTCGCTGTGTACTCAATTGACCCTAATCGCTGTTTTGACGATAAGCACGAGGAAGTAATACAAATCGACCTGCTTTTTGGACACAAATGCGTTTCAACAACGAACACAATGACGACGTGAGTGTCAACACAATTTCAATTTTCCTTTTCCATCGGTGTATGATTGAGTGGTTTAAAAAAAGAGCCCGGAGATATGGAAGAATGAAAAGAACAGTATTTGCATAATTTTAAGAATATTATTTTGGAACTATTGAATCTATTTTGAATTATTCAAAAATAATATTGAGAAAATTATTGTATTTATTCGACATTATTTGTTAATTGCGTTAAGAAAATTATTGTTTTTATTCGACATTATTTTTTAATTATGTTAAGAAAATTATTTAATGTATTGAAATTGTTTTAAAACGATATCAAAAAAATTGGTTAACTTACTGTGATTATTTTGAATGAATGTTAAAAAAGTTATTTGATTTATTAAAAAATGATTAAAATTGGAAAATCGGTTCGGTTTTCATCTGTTTAAGAATGGCTTACGCTAAGTTTAATCATTTATTTACTTCGTACGAAGAAAAAAGATTTTTTTATCACTTCCGGAAACACGGTAAGAACAAGGAAGTGTATGATTCACCATGAGAGGTGTTAAATTTTTTATCTAGTGCTATGAAAGAACACTGATTTTCGCTGCGAGAATTTCCGGCTTCCGCAAAATGTGTCGTATATATGCGCTTGTCCTCGATACCGGTGTCAGCATTACAAATCGACGTTCGTCGGTCGCTACTCAAATTGCTGCGAAAATCGGTGAACTCATTGACCAGTATTGCAAGTATGCAATTGTCAACTAAAATTTATTCAAATAATGCGATATAAATACATCTTAACTTCATATTTATTATTATTCAAATAACACGACATATACGGTTGCATGATTTTAAAATTTATTAACATACTGCTGCATAAATTGTTGTTTTGTTCTCGAAAAATTATTTGCGATGTACACTGTTGCTTTATTATACACAAAACAATGCGATATATACTTTTGCTTTATTTTTGTCGTACTTTTCAGAAGAAACAATTTTTTTACTCCAATAATAAAATAACTTACTAATAAAAAATATATTTGCATTGATTTACTGACAGCTTTAATTATTTTTGTAGCTACTTCAAGAAAGGAAGCACCAACAATATCCAAATGTCGAAAATTCTGTACTCCATTTTCGTCGCCCTCACGATCGCGACGCTGATGATTTGTATCACTGAAGGTTGCATCAAAGTCGGTGAAGTAGTGCGTTGAATTCCGACAATTTTCAATAAATATTTCCACGCATTATTCGTAATTGTCGATATTTTTCCCAAACAATTTTCAGCACCCAGTAGCGAAAAACGTATTTTTTATTTTCACTTTATCAAAACAATTTGTCATAATTTAATCAAAAATTACTTTGCTCGGGAGGATTTTCTTTTTCACCCGACCTCTGAATACGATGATTTTTTCACGCAACCAACAAACCATATTATTGTTCCTTCGATGATTGTAGAAATCGCAATTTTTTTTTCTATCAGTGCCGGTACGGGCGGATGGACAACTGTTGCAATGGATTAGAGTGCAATTTTTACCCTCGAAAATGCGTCGAATGGGCCTAATAGATGTCCAAATGTGGACGAAAAATGGCCATACAGGTTTAAATATATAGGCAGTGAAGATTTCCAGATATTTAGTTTTCTTCCTCTGTCCTTTATTCTCCGGTCAGGAGCTGTGTAATAATTGCCCAAAATAAAAATCAGTGAACAAATGGAATCACGAACACTGCATACGGTTTTGTTTTTGTCAGTTTTTATCGATTTCAACAATCGATCGAGTGGAATGCCAAAAAATAAATATTTCATATAAAAATACAAGTACAATCAAGTAATCTGGATATTCACATATGCGCTATCGTCTTGTTGTCGTTTTTCCAATTATTATGGTGACATTTATCAATTTTTCAATTATTATTATCATTATTATTTCCACATTTTGGATTATCTTATGAATCGAAAATTATAGGATGACTTTCATTAAAAGTTGTTTTGCTTGGTACGATCTTTTTTTCACCCGACCTATGAATACGCGCATTTTTTTTACGAGACCATCAAACCATATCAGTGTTCCTTCGATGATTGTAAAAATTGCAATTTTTTTTCTATCCGTCAGTGCAAGTCGGGCGGCTGTTGTCCTGGATCGGCGTGCAATTATTACGCTCGGAGATGCCTCAAACTGGCCTAAAAGATGCCCGAGTGTGGAAGAAAAAAATTGATACAAGCAGTGAAGATTTCAAGATTTCTTTTTTTCTGTCCGTTATTCTCGACGCAGTAACTGTATAATAATTGATCAAATAAAAATGATGGTAGAAATGAAATTATAAAGGCTGCATACTGTTTTTTTATTTAATTTTTATCGACTTTATCCATCTATCGTGAGGATCGTTAATAAATAGCATATATAAAAATACAAGTAAAAATAAGTGAAGTGTATATTTATATATGTGTTATCGTCTTGTTGTCCTTTTTTTCAACTATTATGGCAACGTATTTAAATTATAAATTATTATCATTACTATTTTCAAATTTAAAATTATTTCACGAATGGCAAATTATTGGATAACGTTCAAAGTCTTCTTATCGTTTTTCCAATTGTTATGGTGACATTTTTCAACTTTCGATTATTATTATTATTATTATTGTTATTATTATTATTATTATTTCCATTATTTTAGATAATTTATTAAACTGAAAATTATAGCATGACGGTCAAAGTCGTATTATCGTTTTTCCAATTCTTATGATGATATTTTTCAAGTTTTCGATTATTATTATTATTATTCGCATAGTTTTAGATTATTTGTTGAATTGAAAATTATAGAATAACTTTCGATTATTATATATAGGTATGCCCACCATAATAATTGAAAATACCATAAAACTGCTCATATAAATATAAGTATATATATATATATATCAGACTCGGCTTTTTTGGTTTTTTTGTCATCAAATTAAAAAAAATCCGTACAACAATTTTTATTATTATCGTTCATATATATGTAAATACAATGAAATAAAAAATAATAAGAATGATTGTATATATTGGTTTGGTTCAATGACAAAAATCCGAGGCGACGAAAGTGACGTTTTAAGGGGGGTGAGTACTGCGGAACAAGTGTAGGGCTTCGAGGAGAAGCGAAAAAGTGGACTAAATAGGCCTCTGGAATATTTTGGCAGCGTTTAGGCGCGTAATGTCTCGCTCCACAGGCTTCTCGACATTATATCATACGTCATGAGCCACACCAAAACGTGTGAGTAAGATGCTGCTTGCGCCTCAAGGGACACGAAAGAGGGGCCGAGAGGGAGGGTGCGGAACCCTTGGCCTCGAGGGTAAGTCGCTATCGTTCGATTTCGAAATCAAGTGTAACTCGTAAATCTTCTGTGCAAGGCGTCGTTGAGTCATCGCGAGCTGGGGGTCGAAGGGGCTGAAGAATTTTCCTTTATCCCATTTTTCCACACTTCCGGTCCGCCATATTGTTTCGGAACATGGCAATTCTCTTTTGCGAGCGCTGATATTCGTTATTCTTTATTTGTTCATTAAATTTCTAAGGCACACCGGACGTTTTGATAAAATGAAGAAAAAAATAGATTTTTGGAAAAAATACATTGAAATTTTTATAATTTAACCGAGGTTGTTGTCGAAAGTTGTTAATCGCTGAATATTCAATGGCGATAGGCCAGAGTTCATGTGACTGCAAGGTATTTTGACTATTAGTGTTATTACTGTAATTATTATTAAAGTCTGCATAAGTTTGATGTTTCGAAAATACAGGTTTTTAGGGCATAGTTCTATAGCCTAGGGTCTTCTTTACTTTCCAGCAGAGATTTCATTAGAATTCGAGAAATTGCCCGAGTTGTGAGGATTTTTGCGAGGGATCAGATCGTCTACACCGATTGGTCGGCAGCAACGGCGGCGCTTAGTTTAAATAATAATAATCTCATTGAATATCAATATTTTTCAATAAAAAAAATACTCGAAATTGGCAAGGCTATGTATTAATTTTGTGTAAAATCTCAACCTCGTCATCCTACAACTCTCATCAGGAAAAAATAATCAATATCGTCTTGTTTTTTGGGGCCCAAACTTGTACAGATGTTATTGATATTATATAATTATATTAATCACATTGTATATTTCATTATTTATATTACTAAATTATGATATTTTAATTATATACATTTATTTCGAGGAATATCTCCACTCAAGTATAAATATCACGTATTTATTATTTCAATTATTTAATTACATACAAAATGTCAATATTCGATAAACTATATTATTCATAGTTGCATCTCCTACAGCCTCGATCGAAAATTGGATCTCCGAGTGTTTTTTCTCGCATTTCCAAAAATTGGCAAAAAAGTTTCTGCGGCGTTAAATATAGGCTTAATTGGAGAAACGTTTTTTTTTTTCAATCGCCCTCGATATTTCGTCGAGTTTTTATTGTCCATGACAGGTCGTGATTATTGACACAAAGTCTCGGGACGAAAGTCGCTGTTTTCACGACTTTGAATGGGTCTCGTTGATTCGAAGGTCAGATCGAACGAATGACATCGCGGGAAGGGCAAATTGCTGTCCGAACTATTGTCCTCCTCCGCAGGTCTCCACCCCGGCCTCATTGTCGATGTCTGTTGTTTTTAGCGTTTGCTCTTCTACGAATATTTCTCGCTTTTGTCTTTGGATCAGTGATACTCGTGTTTGTAAACACACACGACTGGATAAATCGTGCCATAACATCGCCCATATATACACGACCCATTCCATGCCTTTTTCTGCCTTTTTTTCCACACGCGTGACCCTTTTCCAACCCCTCTTTGTTTCTTCGGGACGCAAGTGGTTCTTTTTCCTTTTTCTTCACAACCCACCCAAAGAATAGGCTGCGAGACTGGGAGAAATAATAAAACTCTTTTATTCTTCTTTTTAAATAGATTTACACGGAGAGCATCGTAGGGGCATAAAGGCTGGCTGGAAAAAAGGGTTTTCTTTAAGCAGGAATATTAATAGCACTTGAGAATCAAGTGGCTCGATATAGAAATTTGTTTTGGGCAAAAGTCAAATGCCTTAGGGGCAGTCGTTAGGTGTTGTTATTTTTTTAACTTTATGGACTCGCAGAGAAGACAGGAGGCTGAATTTTCATTTAATTTTTTAAAATTGCGCCATTCATTATTTCATTCGGAAATTAATGCGGTATCTTTGTGCAGGAAATAACGTGTTGCGTTGATTTCTGCATTGAAAAATATACGATTTTTTTTTAACAATGCCGATCTTTGTACGCCCTCTATGTACTGTCAGAGAAAAAAATACATTTAAAAAAAATTGATTTACTTAGGTCACTATTTATAGAAAAAATGGTAGTTAAAAAAATGTCCTAAAAAAATTGTAGATCTGCGCTGATGTTGAAATCTTGGAGATGGATGATCCGAAACAAAAAAACCAAATGGCTTTAGATTCAGTAGGCTATCTCATACGATTTTTGATATACGCAAAAATAACAAAATGGTGGATATTTTTCGAAAAAACAACAAAAACGTACTTTGTCACCATTTTTGGTAAAAAAAATAGTAAATATCAAAATTTTAAAAATCCTTGATATGCGATATAGCTATAGTTGTAAAGAATATGTGGTGAAAATTTCATAAGGATCAGATGAGCAGATGAACGTGGTCAGGTAGTAAATTAAAGGTCACACACAAATACAGTTAGACACTTCCGATGTTCATAAAATTTTAGTATCATACTTTCGAATATGTATATTTCCGAAAAATGTTTTAGAAAAAATCGATTTTCTGAAAATTGTAAAGTGAGAAGAGGCCTCAAACCTTTGTCTGAAATATATTTTCGTAACGTCAACAGTTCTTTAGACATTCGAGTCGGTCGATTCAAATAGGGCACCCCGTGTATGTACAGTCCCAGCTAAAAATAATATTCGATCGGAAATTTCAGTACTTCGCGATCTGAGAAAAATCTTTAAAAATTCAGACGTACGCAGGGTCTTATGAACATCGATTTCGAACAATAATAATGCTGAAATGTTATCAACAAATCGTTGAAAAAAATGACAACGCAGCAAATAATTGGTAAAAGCCAAAATAGTTTACCCGAAAGCGAACATTTAGTTTTTGAAAATGTTCCGAGTTTTTTTTTTTAGAATTATTTGTCGTTTGCATTTTTCCGTGGCTTGATCCAAACAAAACACCCTATAGATACACATTTATATCGTAGCTTTCGAACATAGTGAGCCGCCTCGCGGACCGTATGGCTCTCGGACAATATTCAACTTTGGTGCTTGAATTTTTTTTGCCCCCCCCCTGCACTAATAACCATCTCTCGCAAAGTTTCGCGACCGCTTTGATCGTCCAGCTTTTTCGCAAGACATTTTTTCTTCAAGTTGAATCTTTTGAAGTGGTCTCGAGCACAGCTCGTCGCGCTTTCGCATTATTACTTTTGGCTCTCCCGTCAATGCTCGTGGAACTGCGAGTGGTGTCTGCGGAAAAAGGCACGTTTGATACATCGAATAAGAGGAAACATTAGAAAAATTTAAAAATCGTACTATAAATGTGAATTTATGGACCGAGAAGTTATTTCATTTTCAAACCGACTGAGAAAAAGTGCTGTCAAAGTAATGGAACGAAGTTTGTCGTTCGTTTTGTCGACGGTACCTTTTCGTTTCGATGATATTGTAAATAAATGTAGGACAATTTAAAAAAATCTTTTTTAGTATCTTTCGACGCTTTTTACAATATATTCATAATATCGGAATTTAGATAATTATTATATTAATTATTATATTTAATTATATATATATATCTATATAAATTTATTACGAACATTAATTGACATCATATTTTTTTTCCACAAAATTATGTATAGTTCAAATGAAAATAATTATACACATACGTATCATTATTTTTATTTGAATTACATATAATTTTATCAAAAATCATGATGTAAATTTATGTCCGTAATAAATTTATATACACAATTAATTAATTGTATTTAATGATCATCTGTATGATTTTTTGAATATATAAATGAATCGGAAATCCACAAAGGTGAGGGTTGTAACAACATCGACTGGGACCAAAACAGCCCACATTGGTCGCGAGACAAATAAAGCTCGCAAAAACCATGGCAACCACCATTCCAGTCAACAAAATCTCACGGCCTTTGCAAAATCATTCATCACTTCCGGCTAAATTCTAATTATCGAAAAAATTAATCCATCGAAGAAATTTATTATTCCCGTAACAACAACCTGCCGCAAAGATACGAAAAACAACGGTACGCAAAGAAATAACAGAGTTTAATTTTATCGAAGTTTTCAATCTCAAGTCTTCCTCGTCCTCGTCGTCATGTGCGACCATTGCGGGTGAGTAGCACTCCGATTACGTGAATTCCGGTTTCAGCGTTGGGCTCGAATTTATGGTTTTCTTTTTCTTTGGTTAATCGTCGAATTCGGCAAATTGCAGGAAAGTGACTAGTCAGAAGGGCTACGGTGGACAGGTAACCTGCCGATGCGAAAAGTGCGTAAGAATGAGCTTCGAATTTTCGTCGATTTATTTAATTTTTTCTTCCTCGCATTTCAAAATCACGCGTAAAATGTTGAAAAATCCCGAAAATTTTTTTTTTTTGGTCTATTTCGCAGTGGTGATAAGAAGGACGACGAGAGAAGAGAGAGGGGGCGGGAGAGGGACGCCGATGGGCGCTGCAGCAAAGAGTGAGTAAACGCACAAAAAATGAAAATAAAACGACAAAATCCCACGCTAATAAGTCGGAAAAAGGACATTCGCGTCAAACGTACGTCCAAACGGCTGCCTGCTCACTGCTCCAATATTCATCGCGTAAATTTGGAAGAAAAACTGTAATAAGAAAAACAAAGCCAATTCGTTTGCGCGGGTGACGGAAAAATTTGAAAAATATGAAAGAAAGAAAGTGCGGGGAGAACGATCGGACAATTGACGAAAGTTCAAAGCGGGCAGTATTTCAAACATGTATATTAAATATCTCACGTTGAGAAGAGAATTGTTTTTTGCTTTTTTATTTTGCTTGTTTTATTATAATTATAATTTAAGTTTTGATTATCACATTATTATCGATTATTAAAATTATTTATAATTTTTTATAGTTGATCTTGTGTGCATATATACAGGGTGTTAGGAAGGTCGATGCAAAGCCTCAAGGGGGTGATAGGTTACCTCGTTAGGAACATATCTAACCTAGGTTACTTTAGTCCAAAGTCTAAAGATTTCGAGTTATCATGGTAAATATGATTTTTGGAAAATTTCCCAAAATTAGGTACTAACTCGTTCGTAATGTTCGACCAGTTATCCAAGTGGTACCTAAAAACTTATTGGCGTCTTACCTTAATGTGTATTCAATCAACAGACACCAATGCAATCATCTGTATTCACACAACTAACTAAATCGGCCGTGTTGAATAATTAAAAACTTGTCAAAAAATAAATATACCTCTTATGTTGATGCTATTTTTGAAAAAATAGCATTAACATAAGAGGTAAACGAGTAATTTTGGGAAATTTTCCAAAAATCATACTTACCATGATAACTCGAAATCCGTAGACTTTGGACTAAGGTAATCTAGGTTAGATATGTCCGTAACGAGGTGAATTATCACCTCCTTAACGCGTTACCCCCACTTGTAGCGCAAAAAAAGGCATTTTTCATGAATTTTATTAAAGAAAACTACAAAACTTTTTTAATCGATCAATATACCATCTTAAAAAACACATCTTGAAGAACTTTCAGTAATTTTTTTATTGAAAAATATTACATTGTTTAGTGGCAAATGGCCGTCAATGAAATAATGTTTTTATATACACGGTTTGCGGAGACCAACATTGCGACGAAGTGGATCATCTGAAAAAAAAATGTGGATGGATTTAGTCAAATATAAGTATAAACTAGTCTTTAATCGAAGGATTTTAAAAATATTCATTTTTCACAAAATGGCGGACAGTCAAAGTTAATGGTTCGATTTTAACGAAAAAAACGGCCGTTTTTTGGCTATAAAACGGCCATTTCTTTTCGAAAAAAAAACGAACGATTAAAGACTACATTTTTATGTATTAAATAAGCCTGCAAAATTTCAAGAAGATCGGTTAATTAGTGTTCGAGTAATCTTGGTCACCGACTTCAGAAATGCCATTTTGAGAAAAAAGCGTTTAAAGTTTCAATTTCAGTTCTTCAATTCACGGATTCTTCTCTTTCAACGCTCATATCTCAGTCAATTTTGTTCGGATCGACTTGAAATTTTCAGGACATATTCCCAGATACTTATACTTCAAAAAAATGCAATAAAAAAATCGATTTTTTCAAAATCGCAAGTGGGGGTAACCCCTTAAGGCTTTCCATCGACCTTCCTAACACCGTGTATATATGTGTGTATGTGTGTTGGTGTGTGTGAGCTAAGAATAATGAATGAACAAATTTAATACAGAAAAAATGGTAAAATTGAATGTTAAAAAGTCATCCGTCTCTTGATAAGTAAAATCCGGAGGTAACACTTTTTTTTCGATAACAGCAAATGTATCCTAACAATTTTTCTCTGCCTGATCGATCTGGCTAAGTCACTACATTTATATATATATATATAAATTAACTTATTAATACTCCTTAATTGAAAAGAACGGCGACGGATTAACGGCTAAACCCGAATAAATGTGCACAGAGGGGAAGAGGTGGAGGGCGGGTCGGGTGGATGCTTTGCCTCAAAGTGCTGCGCCGTAACGATGAGGGAGGAAAGCGGTGGCTGCTGCACCGATGGTGGCGGCGCACCAACGAGCACGAGAGGGGCCGCGAAGAAAAGTTGCTGCGAGCACAAATAGTATTATGAAGTGGGTAATCGATTATCGGTCGCGGGGATGCCGTTGACGTACAGAATTGTTAAGCCGGGGATAGAAATAAATTCAGCGTTATAATCGGGCTGCGGGGTGGTATGCGGGGGCGGCGAATCAAATAAACAAACATTGTCATTATTGTCGTACGACTGAGAGCTTAATTTGCCAATTTTATTTAGCAGCGGAGCAGGTAGCTGCAACTAGGCAAAAAAGTACGATATTTAAAAAAACGCATTTGTAAAAAAAAAAATGAAGGAATAAAATTAACGAGAAGAGCGAAATAAAATTATAAGATCAAAAGATCGGCATGGTTTTTGAACCATATCGATTGGCACATTTGATATTTTTTCACCGTAGAAAGGATAATAATCGTTGATAATAATGAAAATTATAATGATAATAATAATAATACTAATGGAACGATAGCAATAACAACAACGGCAGTAACTATTTAACAATAATAACTGTAAATTGCCATATCAGTGAATAAAAGATAAATTACTATTTGACGTAAAAAGTGTTGACAATTTTTCCTTACTTCAATAGTTTTTAAATAACGATAACAATAAACAAAAAATAAATTATTATTTGGTTTCAAAAAGTTTTCCAAACACACATATATGTATATATATATTCTGATTGAAAAAAAATATATTTTTATCATTAAGTGCTAAAGAAGCTACCGGCAACTGCTGCCAGTCTTGCGCCTGCATGGATTTAAAGGACAAGAAGGACGAGGGAAATGGATATAAGGAGAACGGGAAGGCTGACAAGCGAAGAACCAAGGGTCAAAACTTGGCGAAATAAAATCTCCGGGATTCGAAAGAACATCTAAACACTGAAGGAAAAAAAATCGTAAAAAACTGGATGATAACAAATTTAAATGCACTAGGAAATATGCATTTTCGATTTGATGTATAACGACGGAATAAAATGAATCGCAAAGTCTCTAGGGCAGACAAGGAAAGCCGAAAAATCGTACATTTTTTTAATAATTCGTTTAAACCCGCACACGCATATATATTTACAAAACGGCCAATACGCAAAATTCTTGAATAATTTTTTGTTTATCAATAAACGACGAATTTCCATCCTCAATGGGACAGCGCGACGTCAGCGTGTCGAAGGGAGAAGAAATTGGAGAACCATTTGGATGCCTTCGTGTTGAGCCTGTTTGACGCAACCCAGGTGCAATCGAACTATTGTCGAGCGGTACGACAGCTCGAGCCACGGGCCGAGATCAGTTCTGGGAATCACACCACGCGACGGACCAATAAATCGCCGACAATATTTGACAGATGTCAGGTGCGCAACGTGACGAGCACTCGGGTGGAATAACTTTGTAGGTTATCGTACGAAATTTCAGCAACGGAACAAAACAACAAAAATAAAAACAAAAACGTCATCTGTCCAAGATCAGCCAAAATTCATTGCGTTTGACTGCAAGATAGGAAATTACATTTTGGCCAATTTTCAAAATTCCATTTTGATGCAATACAATCTCTAAAGTTGCGACATTCTATGAAGAGGAAGTAAAGGAGTACAAAATTATCATGTGTGATCATTGCAGGTAAAACGATCTCCATGTAATTTGTACTATCAATATAAAATAATGAGTTATCAACACAAGATAATAATGAAAATGAATCTAAAGTAGGGCAATTTCATATTCATTTCTAATATTATTTTATATTAATATATGTTGTGATATATTTTAGGTAACATATTTTTTTACATTAATTTTCACATTTTATTATTTAACCCTTCCTTGACACACGTACATTTGGCCACGAGTTTGACACACTGGGTCAATTTGACGCGAATAGTATTTTATCCACCTGCCAGTAACAACCCTTCGGTCGATTTTTATTGAGAAAAATTCGGGATACACTTTAAACATTTTTCAATATGTCTGCATGATTGAAATTCGAGAAGTATAAAATTGAATTGTTATAAAAAATTATTGTAAACTATCAATTTTGGGAAAGTGAGCGTTTATTTCAAATTCGTCCGGGTCAAAATGACCCAGAGTGTCAAGGAAGGGTTATATTTGAATAATATTTTTATTGAAATTTCAATATATATATCCGTATTCCATAACATGCTTACATAATTAATATGCATTAAAACGTCAAAATTAATTTGAAAAAATCTGGCTTACAAAATATATTGTCTTATATTAATAATTTGTATTATATTCACAAAAGTATCAATTAATAATATATGAATGAATATGACGTACCGAATGGGTGCAGATGTGCGATTAAGGTTAGAAATAATAGTTTTTTAAATTTCCTAATTATTTCGCAAATTTTCAGGTCAGCGATCGCTCGAATGGAGAAGGGAATGATGGCGGGGCATCGAGGGCAAGAAAAAGCTCCAGTCTTAGCTCGAACTCGGTAAGCTTATCGGTAATAGAATCTCTCGGGGGTAGGATCGCGGGACGGCGTCGCAAAGAGACACACGCACAGACAAATCCATTCGGAGACTTTGAAAGAAAAGACACTCCGTCTCTCTCCGTCCTACGCTTTCCTCTTCGCTACCATTTATTCTCATCTGGCCCTCTTATTCAACGCCGTATATAGTACTGTATAGTGCTATCTTTCTCGTGTAATTATTGCGATCCCTTTGCCACGTCGCGGTTCATCCTGGGACGATTATTTTATCCACGGACACGTGCACGTTCAGCCACACACACACACACACACACACACACATGCATATATATTATATATATATATAGACACAGGGTGTACCATTTAAATTTATACAACGAAATATCATTGGAGGGATGCATTTTAGGAAAAAAAAATTTCAAACAAAAGTTGCACAGTTTCATAAAATAAAAATAATAGTGTAGATTATTTTTACTTGGTGAGAATTTTCAAGGTTTTTTCAAGGTCAACTTTACGTTTTTGAATGGGAACCCATATTTTTTATTCCAAAATAATCTCTTTCGCATTAAAATAGGTAACTTTTGTCTGAAACTTGCTCCCGTTCACCCTCAATTTTTTCAGACATTTCGAATATTTAACGGGGTATCCCGCTCTGGAAGCCCAATTTGAAGAGTGCCAGAATGATATATTTTTTTCTAGCAACACATTGGTTGGCATAAATTATTTTTTTTACCAGCATGTTGTGCACATGTTTGTGGTTACAATGTCATTTTTTCGGAAGAAAATCTTTCAAAGTGTTCGTGGTGCTGCAGTTGGCGTTGCAGCCCTCCAGCGGCGAGACCCGAAACGGCGGGATCTCTACCAGGCTCAAATGTAATCCGAAAGGAAAACGAATTTTTTCTTCTTTGCATATATCCAACCGGCTATGGGTTCACAATCCGCTTTTCGAAATTTCGAAAAATACGAAGAATGACAGTTTCTCGAAAGAAAACCGCATTTTTTCTTCAAAAACAACGCGCTGAAGTCATTGTTATTAACAAATGGTTTATCCAATAAAAAAATGCAAAAAAAAGGGAAAAGAATTTTTTTTTCTTCACATATATCCAACCGGCTATGGGTTCACAATCCGCTTTTCGAAATTTCGAAAAATACGAAGAATGACAGTTTCTCGAAAGAGAACCGCATTTTTTCTTCAAAAACAACGTGCTGTAGTCATTGTTATTAACAAATGGTTTATCCAATAAAAAAAAGCGATCGCAAACCGAAAATGACTACGTCTGAACGCTAACTGTGCAAATTCACAGTGTGAAAATTACTCAAGATATCAATCCCGCCGTGTCAAGGTATGTAGTGTCGAGATAATCGTGTTCAAAGTTTCGGTCCATATTTCACACGATCTTGTGAAATATTGTCGTTCCACCGCTAGTCAGCAATTCCGGCCCCATATAAGTGTCCTTCCTCGTCATCGAGATCGTGTTGCACACCTAATCTATGCAATCTGCGGGCAGTTCGGGCCTCTTTTGAGTGTTTTTCTGCTTTGACAACCGCTCTCCTTACACGCGAATCAGCCTTAACGCGACGCACACTGTTCCACCAAAATGGGTGTACCTTCGTCAATTTTTAGAATTTCAGGGCCCGGTCGGTCTTAAAATATTCTTAAAAGTTCACACTACAACAATATGTAAAAAACGATTTTTTTAAGCTTCCAGAGGGATACCCCCTCAACCAAGACACCCAACAAATCGGTACGAAACATTTCTTTCATATGTAAAATATCTTCAGAAATTAAAGTCGAACAACAAAAGCTTCCGACAAAACTTATCTACTTTGCTACGCAAAAAATAATTGTGCAATAAAAAATATGCGTTCCCATTTGCCAAAATAAAGTTGACCTCGAAATAATCTTGAAAATTGTCACGAAGTGAAAAAATCCATTAAGGCCTTAGGCCACAGTAACGGGTATAAAATCATGTGCGAATTTAACAATTTTTTTTCGTATGAAAAAGTGATTCACTCATAAAATTAATTACACATCTATTTAGTAAGAATATCAAGCTGCTAGAAAATATTTTTTTTTTCGATGTACCAAATGGAAACTACGTACAAAATGGAAACAAATACTCGAAACTTCTCGAAACAGCTTTTTTCCAATTGGCGTGGAAAATAACTTCAGCATTTTTCACTCGATTTACTTCAAAAAAAGTTATGTTCCTCATTGCATTTCGCAGAGAAGTACGTACGGAATTTCCGATTAATCGAAAACTTTTCATTTTATGCGCAGTTACAACGAAATATTTCACTGAAAATTCATTTCTTAAGTTCCAATACCTACAACTTTTGGATAAAACAATATTTTTTAAATTCCGTACGTACTTCTCTAGGTATTCCAATGTAGATTGACGAGAATGTTTGTTTTTTATTCTAGGTCAAAAATTGGGGATGCTAAATGTCACGCCGTGGAGCGCCTAAAAAAAAGATAAAAGAAAATATTAATATTCGGCCATTTCGTCCATCGAAAAAAAATATATATATTCTCTAACAGCTTGATATTCATACTAAATAGACGTGTAATTAATTTTATGAGTGAAACACTTTTTCATACGAACAAAAAAATTGCTAAATTCGCACATGATTTTATACCCGTTATTGTGGCCTAAGGCCACTTTTTTGTTCCCTCGAAACTGTGAAACTTTCGTTCGAAACATTTTTCCCTAAAATGCATCCCTGTCGAGATATTTCGAGCTGCACTCGACGTTCGCCGTGCCGTGTTAAACGGTCCGCACGTAGGCCCGGGAGCACAACCGGCAGAGAATACGAGAGTGGCGTGAGGAGCAACACGGAGGCCTGTTGCGGAGGAGGATGCTGCGAGCGAGCCAAATTGATTTCGTCCTGTTGTGGAATGAAACGCGACGACGAAACAAGAGGCAAGGCTCGGGGAGCAGCACTCGATCAATCGCGCTTAGTGGCGCAGCCAAGAAACCTCTGCACGCACTGCAACAGCGATAAGTTGGTCGGAACGGCTGCTGCTGCGACTGCCACGCCGCCGTTTACATCCGAGAGCGCCGGCTTCAATTCCGGCAATTGTTTCGCCAATCCAATTAATATGTCCCGGGGATTCGTCGCGCCATATTCGCAACCTACGGGAGGTCAGTGCGCGCGTGTGTAACGTCACTCTAATCACTCGCGGGTGATATTACATTCCTTCATTGGATTTTTCTTCGTGCTCCGTTTTTATTCTTTGCCATCCTACTTGGCAATGATAATTGTATAAATTAAAACGCTCATAGATCTGATAGTGATAATTAAATTTATAATAATTACATTTATCATTAATATCCTAGAAATAATAATCCTAGTAATAATGAATTAGTAAAAGACTAGTAAAAATTAGCCTAGTAATAAAAAATCATAGTAACCATCGTTATTATCTATAATAATAATAATAATCATCATCATCATTAGCTATAATAATAATAATAATTATCATTATTAGTTATAATAATGATTATATTATCACAACAATCATAGTATTGTTCTAATAATAATAATGATGAATATAAATAATAATGATTATTATTTCGATATAAACTAAAAAGTTATACATTAATAATATGCAAATCAATAATCAATGAATATTATTGATGTAGTACAACAGTAGCGGTAATAAAAATAATAGTAGTAATAAAAAATCCCAGTTATAATCATTATTAGCTATAATAATAATAATTATCATTATTAGTTATAATAATAATTATCATTATTAGTTATAATAATAATTAGCTTATCACAACAATAATAATATTGTTGTGATAATAATAATGATGAATACAAATAATAATGATTATTATTCTAATATAAACGAATTAATTATACATTAAAAAAATGCAAATAAATAATCAATGAATATTAATGATATAGAACAACAGTATGATATAGAACAACAGCAACAATAATGTTGTTGCCGTTGTTGTATTGAGACTTGTATAACATGCGCAATAATAATGTCAATGATAATAAAAAATAGTCATGAAAGAATGATGAAAAAATCATTAATTGTGCGAATGAGTAATAATAAAATAAATCATTAATCGATAAATCAATGAACAATAAATCAATAATAAATGAATAAATAATTTATCAATGTGATAACAATGTTAATGATTATGTATTCCGAGTTATTTTTGTTACTGTATTCACATTAGGGCTATGAATTAATTTAAATTTTTTTATTATGGAATTAAGTAGTATATCATTATTGTTACTTTACTTCCACGGGCAATTTTCGTCAAACACCTTCTCTCATTTGCTATTTTACATAATAATAATGATAACATTATAATAACAGTAACGGTGATCGTAAAATGTACTACAAATTATTTTCGTTACTATATTACTGGTCGTACTTAAGAAATAAAATAGTAACAAGGTGATTGCTATTTAAAAGTTTTATTAAAGTTTACTAAAGTAATAAAATAGTAAAATAGTAATAAATCAAATAAGGAAGTAATTAAGAAGTGAAAATGTCATTACTACTGAAAGAAATAGAACATTGTTATCATTCGAACGATATTACGATAATTATAATTCTACCATTTTTGAAAATCTCTGGCCTACACGATAACCACAAAAATAATAAATAACTCGCTGCCACGTACGTTCCGGCAGTGTGTCCTGCGATGATGAGAAATCTCCCATGCACGTCGTATCGCGAACCGAAATGCTTCGGTGGCGATTGCTGCGACGGCGAGGAGTACGACGCCGAGGCAGACGCTGAGGGAGCCCGGATAAATTCGCACACCGCCTGACGCGAGCGAATCGAAGTCCGGAAGACGAAAGCAATGAAAATAGAAGGAAAATAAATTAATTTGAAAAAACACGAAGCCTGCTGATATAAATGAGAAATTTATTAAATTACAAAATCCTAGCGAGCTGAAATTTTTCTTCCGTCTATCGTGCTTTTTTTTCCTCGGCGAGGAATACAGGAAGAGAGAGGGTGAGAGAGGGAGAGATAAAACGTTGCGGAAGGGTTGAAATAAAGAGGTAAAAGCGATGTCGAGACGAGTCTCTTCGTAGCTCGTTCTATTTTCCGCGCGAAAATCCTCATGGATGGATTGGGTTGGGAGTAACGGAGAGGATGACGAGACGAAATGAACGAGAGAGAATGAGAGAGAGCGATCGATAGATAGAGAAAGAGCAAGAGACAGAGAGGCACGATAGACGAGGATGCAAATAAGAAAATGCAAAATGATGAAGACATTTCCATAAAAGGGAACGGGTAATTACCTACCTCCAGTTGTCATGGATTAATTGGACAACCATTTAGGAAGCTAAAGTCAACTATTGTATGTGAAATTGTTCGAAGGACCGAATGATTACGCACGAGTAACGAAATACAGGAAACAATACAATTCGACGCAGCAGCTAAAAAACAATATATCGTATTGAGGCGATATCATTTAAAGTTTACACGATAAACATAAGAAGAAAAATATTGCGAGTTTGATTCTCGGAATAGTGATAATAATAATAATAACCATATAAAAAATGAGTTCAAAAACCAACAAATGAGACGATAAAAATAAAACTAGTGATGATGATGAAAATTATAACAATAATAACAATTGATCAAATTAACGAATCTTTATGAATAGTAACAGATGTTTGTGGTTTTGTAAAAAGCTTTGCAAAACAGTTGTGCAAATAAAACTCGATACTACTGATCAATGTACGTGTATAAGTGAAAAGAAAAAAAAACAAATACGACTGTAAAAAAAATAATGATAATAATGATAATGATAGCAATAAAAATAATTGATAAAATGAATGAACCGTTATAAATAACGAATAAAATGTTGAGTACGATTGTAGGGGAAAAAGAGGTCGGCGTCTCGACTTTTGTGGCCGGAAGCGACATTTTGCCTTGACAGGATGCCTGACCAATTGCTTACCATGACTACTTAATGCTGCCGGTCCCCGTTCGCCGAGTTATTTCCGCGCTCTATATATATATACATCATCAGTGTCAGTGATGGTCAGTGGCGACGATTTTTTGTATTTATCGGCGTCGAGACGCTACCGCGTCTCTTGATATATATACACATACACATATATATGCGTTTGGCATCTTAACTTTATCGTAATAATATCCGGGAATTGAAAAAAAGCAAACTATCGATGGCATGAATTTTTATTTATGAAAAATAGCTGAGGCCGAAAGAACTATATCTTCGTCGAATGATTAATCTAATGAGGCTATCAGGACGGAAAAAATCGTGAGTTCGTTGTTTGCGATGAGCGTGTCTCTAATAAGGAAAATTCCTCAAGTGTCCACTTCCGATTTGGATGAAACTTATATATGTGATAAACATTGAAACCTACGGGACACATTTTTTTTAAATCTGCGGCAAAACATTTTTAAGGGGGGAAACGACCCCTTAAAGAAAGCCTTGCCACCCCGTAATTTAATTTATTTTCAATTATTTTATAGTTGATCTTTCATCGCTTAACATTGGAAGAATTGCGGTTTTTGTTTCATTCAGATAGGTGGGCTGCTTGTGGGTGCAACTGCAAAACCACCCCTCGACCCGCTTTTCTTTGAGGGATGGTTTCTCCCTTGAAACCGTTTTTCCGCAGATTGCATAAAAATACGTGTGTAATAGTTTTCAATGCTCCATCGCATATATGAGTTCCAACAAAATCGCCAGCGGACCCTTAAGGGGTCTTCTCATTTTAGACGCTAAAAAAGGCTTTTTTCGTGAATTTTTTTTGATTGGTTTATATTACAGATATTGATATAAAAGTTGTCACACTCAATAAATACACTTTGGAAAATGTATTTATCTAACAATAAGTCACTATTTATAGACGAAAATGGTAGTTAAAAAATGTCCCAAAATAATTGTAGGTCTGCGCTGTCGATGAAATCTCGGGGATGAATCATTCGAAACAAAAAAAATTAAACGGTTTTAGATTCAGTATGTTCGTGGCTATAGCGCATATCATACGATTTTTTATATATGCAAAAATCACATAACGGTGGACATTTTTCGAAAAAACAAAAAAAAAGAGTTTTTTTCACCGTTTTTGGCAAAAAAATAGTAAATATCAAAATTTAAAAATCCTTAGTATGCGCTATAGCTATAGTTGTAAAGAATATGTGGTTAACGTTTCATAAGGATCGGTTCAGTAGTTTCGAAGATTTTATCAACAAGCCGTCGAAAGACGTTCTTTCGAGAAAAACGCGTTTAAAGTTTGTTTGAGTTACACAAGTACATGAATTTAAAAAAATATATATTGCGAAAATGTATCTATTAACGGTAACAACTTTGATATCATGATCTATAATGCAAACCTATAAAAAAAAAAAAATCATGAAAATAACCTTTTTTAGCGTCTAAAGTGAGAAGATCCCTTAAGGATGTTGAGTCCCAAATCGCAAATGATGATAAAATTCTGAAAATTTGGTATGTTTTTGTATGAAGTATTTCAGAGGTCGTGTAAAAATTTCACGACAATTAGGAAGCTCGTGATTGAACAATTAACATGCACAAATTAAATGTTGTTTCATGGAAACTGATGTAACTTTGCAATAAGTTTTTTTTTTGACCTTTCAATTTTATAATATCTACAATATACTGAAAGCAACGGAAACAAAACGAAGTTTATTGATAAATTTTTTTAAATTTCTTTTAAAAATTGTTCTTAACAAAATGTTAATTTTTTAATAACGAGCTTCCTAATCGTCGTGAAATTTTAACACGACCTCTTAAATACTTCATACAAAAACATACCAAATTTTCAGAATTTTCTTGTCATTTTTTATTTCAACCCTTAAGGAGGTTTAAGTAATGATGATACAATTCTGAAAATTTGGTATGTTTTTACATGAAGTATTCAGGAGGTCGTGTACAAATTTCATGACGTTTAAGAAGCTATTTATTGAACAATTAGCATTAACATGTTTCATAGGGACTCAACATCCTTAAGTGATGTTCCTTGAAAAAAAAGAAGCTCTGGGACGGTAATCGACAATGTAACGAGGCGATTGACTCTCGCAATCATGTCTGCTCAATTATTGTTCGATTTATTTTGTGTGCCTTCCCCTTACCCTCATCCTTCTCGTCCTCGTCTGGAGCCTACATCGGGAATCGTAGAATCGTCGGTTTGTGGCAAAATTCTAAGGGCGCGAAGTAAGAGTTTGCTCGAAGTCTGCGAGGATCCCCGCAAGCCTCGGCGAAGTTTCGATCCGTTACGACGGGCGGGTACACACGCGATACACAATTGTAAAATAGGACGTAGCTTCTCTCTCTCTCTCTCTCTCTCGTGTACCCGGATCATCCTAATCAAGACGCACGTCTTTATGCACAGGGTGTCTCGGATAAAGTGTTACAAGCTCATATCGCAGAAACTACGGAATGCGAATACGCAACGAAAAAATGATTCAAATAAAAGTCGTTTTGTTTGAGGGGAAAAAGATGGCAATGTCAATTTGAGCTTGGGTATAACTGCAAGGTCGTGTAAAGGTCAACTTCGAAATTTTGAAGGGGAAGCCCTATTTTTTATTGTATGTTATTGTAGATTATCTCGAGAGCTTTCGAAAACACTTACGGTAAGTATTTTGTCTTTGAATACATTACTTTGATATGGGACAAAATATCCGACATTGAAAAACCGATATTGGACTCTAATAATACCGATATTTCGATAAATGAGTTGAAAAAATGAAAATATTATAACTGTTATTATTTCCAGTTAAACTACTTTTAATTGTTTTTTTACTACGTTTGACAGCTTCAAAATATTAATACCAACATTAAATATTTCCGAAGTGTCAACTTATTCGTCCACGCGAGGAATCAGAATAGTCCTTTTCTTCAACTCGCATCAAACTTTCATCTCAGCATCTCGCATCTTCGACTCACATAAAACTTCCTACTTTTCATTTTGCTTGTTTACTACTTTTTTCATTTGCATAAAAGTTCCTACATTTTGTTGGTTTACTTATTTTATGTTGGCTTGGATATATTTAAGAACATAGTTGGGTATGTATAGAGATGTATAACAAATGAAGATCTCAATAAAAGGCGGTGATTTTAAAGAAATACTGTTCTTTCACTTAGCAATACACTATTATTTCTACAAATTCCATGTTTCCTGTCGTGCTACTAACGTTTTTAATCAACGTATCCCCTAAATAACGGAAAATACCAAAATACCGGTCTTCCAATATTACAACTCGTTGATATCGAAATAATACCGATAATAAAAAAGCTCCGATAGTCCTAACTCTAGTTACGCGACTTGGAAGTTACGATACCGTCGGCATCACGATTAGCACGCTGTGTCTTGGGTAACGCTGACACCAGCGGTATCGTAACTTTCACTCCTCATAACTAAAAGAATACTCAACAAAAATATACTCACCCCTAGTGTTTTAAAAAGCTCTCAAGATAAGCTACAAGAATATACTATAAAAAAGGCGTCCGCTTCAAAATTCCGAAGTTGACCTTCACACGACCTTGGCGTTGATACCCAAGGGCAAGGTGACATTGCCATCTTTTTCCCTTTTTCAAACCGAGCAACTTTTGTTTCAAACATTTTTTATCGTTATCCGTAGTTTCTGAGATACAAGCTCGCAACACTTTGTCTGAGACACCCTGTATGCACATGGAATTGGGCGTTCGGGGATGATGCTCCGACAGTTCTATAATAATTTCACGAACGTGACGAACGAGCCTGTTACGTGCGGCCCCATATCCGGCGCGGAGCTCGATCCGAGTGTGTTCCTTCAGCTGCACTTTCCTGCAGACCTCAAAAGTTACGCACAGTTTCTACTCGGAAACGTAAACTCCGTCATTTGTCTTATACCTGTATGGGCAAGTAAACGGGGCCGTATATACAAGGATATACCTCGCGTGTGCTTGCAAACTTTTGTCATGTTCTGTTACATCGGTGCAATAATAATCTTCTACTACTGTTACTGGGGCAATAATAATAACAATTGTAATAATAGCAGTAGCGGTAGTGATCACGATAGAATATGTGATATATATATACAGGGTGTCTTAAAACGACCTGACATTTTAATTTATGAATAAAACGTATATGATTTATTTAAAAAGGACGTATATTCTTATTTTAACGTAAGGTACAAACATAGAGGTTATGGAAACAATGCAGTTATTGCATGCGAATCTTCACGGTCGGGTAATCTCGCACCGAGGTAATGTGAATTGACCACCAAGATTGTTCGATTTGACGCCATTGGACGCCTTTCTATGGGGTTTTCTGAAAGGAAAAGTGTATGCCAATGATCCATAGATCATTCCGGAGCTGAAGGAAGCAACTGGACGCACCATCAATTAAATTAGTCCGCAAATATGCCAAAATGTTATTGAAAATTTCGCGGATATTCAACGGATATTGCGTTTCAGACATAGCCTCCATGTTTGTACCTCATATGAAAATATCAATAATCGTATTTTTGAAATAAATAATACGTTTTAATAATAAATAAAAATGTCAGGTTACTTTGAGACACCTTATATATAAAGGACTGGCCAAAAGTTTTTGATCACTTTGGATAATTGCAAATTGATATTGGAATAAGATTATTCATTTTAAGCTCATACAGCTATATAGAATCTTCGTAAAATACGAACAGAAATGAATGATATTATTCTAATATCATTCTGCAATTATCCAAAGTGATCAAGTTCTTTTGACCGACACTGCACGTGTGCGTGTATATATTTCCTATTGCCGTTCTTAATGCTACTATCAATATTATGGTTATGAACTTTATCATCATAAAACAAAAAGTAGCAATAACCATTCAATCAAGGAGTTTGCATAAGCTTGCAATTTGAAAAATGCGACTTCATTGCTGCACAGTTTTATAGCTCAGTATCTTAACTTAAATTTGCAAAAAAGATTTTGTAAAAATTCAAAATCCTTAACGATTTACGACGAGTTTTTCGAAGGGTCAGATTGCCCACTGCGCCATATAACTTTCATTACTATAGCTACTTTGTTTTCAAGGAAGCCGAAGAAATCAGCATTAACAATATAACATTCAGTATCAACAATGATAGTAATAATAATAATAATAATAATAATAATAATAATAATAATAATAATAATAATAATAATAATAATAACAACAATAATAACAACAAGAACAACAACAACAACAACAACAACAACAACAACAACAACAACAACAACAACAACAACAACAACAACAACAACAACAACAACAACAATAATAATAATAATAATAATAATAACAACAACAATAATAATAATAATAATAACCACAATATGCCTAATAATAATAACGTGTTTCGGTGAGATGTCTTTCGCACTCCGCGCGCAAACGTTCGCTGCATTTCTTTCTGCCCGTTGTTTAACTTCCTCGCTCTTTTTCCCCTCATTTTTTCCTGCTCCGTTCCAACGCCGCTATAAAAACTCTCTTTGCAGCACGTGGCAAAATTATGATGATTATCTGTCTGCGCCGTGAAACGAGAGCGCGTGAAGTCCGGAACACTTGCCGTTAAACGTGCCGCACGCGGGGTGGGGGGAGAAAACAGAAGACATAGTCGATAGTTCGTCCCACGACATCGATCCCCCCCCTTCCTTAGGCGGAAGGTGGGGGTTCGTGGGACGAAAGTAAATTTAGAAGAGTGGGAGGCAAACGGATTAAGTTGAATGATAAAAAAAAACGAGGAAACATGAGGTAAAGTCAATGTCCACGTGTACGGAGTGAAAAATTAAGGGGTGGCCGAGGGGGTCGTAAAAGTCAATAAATTGAAATGGCGATTGATGTACAATCGTGCATGCTCGATAAATCGCGATGAGCTTCGGCGATTAATTTTCCCCGCGCCAGCCCCACCCCACCCCCAGATCGAATACTCGCTGTTCTTTCACACCGCCCTGTTCTCTCGAAGTATCGCGATATAAACGAAGGGCGTACGTGCGCGATTTGCCCTCGACAAATTCAACTTTCGTAACGAACTTTCCTGGAGAAAGTCAAACGAACAAAAGGAAAGAGAAAGAAGTACAAGATGAGAGAAGAATAAGAAAAGAAGACGACAAGCAGATTAATCCTTTAAATCATTCGCACGCGCATTCGAAGTTTCGAATTGTCGGCATTGTGTTTTTTTTCTTCTTTTTCTTCTCTCTCATTGCCGTCTTTTGCATTATCGTCTTCGTATTTTATTTTATTTTCTTTTTACTTTTTCCTCTTCTTACTTTTTGTTTACGATATAAAAAGCAAAAGTAATAATTGCAATTAGTGTTATCATGAGTACCCTTATTATTATTATTATTATTATTATTATTATTATTATTATTATTATTATGATTATTAATTTATTACAACAGGAACAACAGCAACAACAACAATCATAAAGTCAATGACGATAAAGGCATCAATTATCATAAAACAAAAATCAATCATGCATTAATGATAACGGCAGCAGCAACAGCAACAACAATAATAGTACCAATAGTAATCATAATAAAAAAAATTTAACTGAACTAACGAAACAACAATAATAATAATGCAAAAGCCAATAATATGTTTCGCCCCGAATGTGCTTTTTTCAATCAGATCAATCGAGTAGCTAATAATAACAAAAAACAACAACGGATTGACTATTACAGCAGCAACAACAACAACAGCAATAATGATAATAATACCAATACTAAATAACATTTTTAATGTGTTTTTTATCACCTGAATGTACTCGATTATTCAGTACTCACTCATAACAATAAAAACAGAGGCTGCATAAAAAATAAAAACTACAACAACAACAATAACAACAACAACAACAACTGCAATAACAACAACACCAACAACAGCAAAAACTTTCAAAAACACTAATGAAATAAAAAAAACAATAATAACAATAAAGTTTTTTTGAATCAGTTCAATCCATATCCCTCGTATGCGATTACAGTATTCCCTCGTACAATATTGCAAATACCACGGCTCAATTGCCTCGTCTCCATTCCTCACAACGTTCACCTCCTCCCCCTGCGCCAGGGGCTTAATGTACGAACTTTGCCGCCGCATCCCGCGTACATATTTAGCAGTTAGGAAGGATATCATCTCGTGCGTGCGCGACGGACTGCGAACGCCGCTGAGGAGCTCGCTAAGCACAAGACGATCGAATCAATGCGAGCCGAGGAGCATCGAAGCGGCGGAATATTCTGTTTCGCCTGATTCGTAGCCCCGTGAATCCTCGCCGATCAATTACCGCTAAATAATCCAAGATCAAGGGTGCGGAATGAGCAGCGAGGGATGAGATTCACAGGGCGGGTGGGGAGAGGGTAAAAAGCTCGATCTGAATTGGACTTAAGTAGTGTGACTTTTTTATTTCAACGAGCGCTGTTGGGGACAAGGAAGAATTATATATTTCTATTTGAAATTTGTATTGAAATGAATGAAATTAAAATAAACCAATAATATAATTATAATTACATTGTTTATTTATTTCGAAGTTTTACTGAAATAAATTTAATTGAAATAAGCCAATAATATAATTATAAATATATGAACGATTTTTTTCAACAATAACTTATATACTTTAATTTCATCCAAGTTTAATATTCCATGAAATAATTTTTTGCTAAATTATTGATCTTTTATAAATTTTTATTAAAATTATTATTGTCACCATAAAATTAATCAAAATAATAAAAAAGATAATTATGATCATATTATTATTATATTCTTATTTTAAATTAGTTCATTTTTTTAAACATTTGTAAGTAAATGAATAAACAATATATACTTCTTTATTTTTATATATAACAAATATATTTATATATACATATGTTTGTATATCTTTTGTTTCCCTTCCTCATATATATACTCGTTCTTCGATACGAGAGATACGACTTTTTTTTATCCTCCTATATTACGGCCGTTGTATTTTTCATGGGAGCAGGTAAATATATCAATCCATCTTTCATGGGCATTCTGTATCCCCTGTTTTTTTAGTTTTCTTACCCACCCAATCGCACATCTGCCCAACTTACGACAAAAATAAAATCGTCAATGATGTTTTTATTTTTTATTTATTTTCTCATTTTCTCCTGTCCCTCGTATACTTGTGCTCTTTTCATCTTTCTTTCACAGTCGTACAGTATCATGCGGTTGACCACCCGGCGCGGATACCTCGTAAAATTTTCGATTCAAGTTCGATGATTAAATATTCATGATCCGACAGGGCGTATGTAACCCTTAAGAGAGGGAGAGAGGGATAGAGACAAGACGAAGAGCCGGAGATAGGTTGAACTTTTTTTCGTGACACACGCACAACTCGTGGCCCCACGGAAACGTTCAAAAGTCGTGTACTTGGACTTCAAATAGCAGGTTTTCTTTTCTTTTTCATGACCAAGGGAAGCTCGCATTGTACGACGAAACGACCAATTCGGAATCATGATAATCGGCATTTGCATGGAATTCGTTGCTGCTAATAATTGTTCATAAACTTTCCGAGTCACGTATGCGTACAAGATTAATTAATATTGGTACGTACGCGGACTTCGTTTATATATACATATATCCGTGTACATATAAAATTTCGCTACCAGAGAAATTATAGAACCGTCGATACATCATAAAATAAATGAATAAATATAAACAAATTTAAAAAACGTTTTTGCAATTAATCTACGAGGTTAAATATGTCAAAAGTATTACTAATGAAAGTGTATTTATAATTGTTTCGTATATTTCTTTTTAATTTCGACAGTCTTACAGAGAAAGTGTGAAGTCATATATTTTCAACCCTACGAAAAAGCTGTAAAAATGATTACCGTAAGAAGTTTCACGAAACATATGAGAATAATTAAATTAAACATTTTATTCTAGATGTGTATCAATATTTTTAAATGTATATATGTATATGTATATTATGTACATATACACACATATATATGTGTGTGTGTATATATAAATAAATATATATATATATATATATATATATATATATGTGTACATAAAGGACTGAGGTGCATGAAATATGTGACAGAGCGAGGGAGAGGAAGAGGGACGGAGGGATGGATGGATGGATGGAGGGAGGGAGGGAGGGAGGGAGCGAGAGGGAGCGAGAGAGAGATAGAGATAGAGATAGAGATAGAGATAGAGATAGAGATAGAGATAGACATAGACATAGACATAGACATAGACATAGACATAGACATAGACATAGACATAGAGATGGAGATGGAGATGGAGATGGAGATGGAGATGGAGATGGAGATGGAGATGGAGATGGAGATGGAGATGGAGATGGAGATGGAGATGGAGATGGAGATGGAGATGGAGATAGACATAGACATAGACATAGACATAGACATAGACATAGACATAGACATAGACATAGACATAGACATAGACATAGACATAGACATAGACATAGACATAGAGATAGAGATAGAGATAGAGATAGAGATGGAGATAGAGATAGAGATAGAGATAGAGATAGAGATAGAGATAGAGATAGAGATAGAGATAGAGATAGAGATAGAGATAGAGATAGAGATAGAGATAGAGATAGAGATAGAGATAGAGATAGAGATAGAGATAGAGATAGAGATAGAGATAGAGATAGAGATAGAGATAGAAATAGAGATAGAGATAGAGATAAAGATAGAGATAGAGATAGAGATAGAGACAGAGATAGAGATAGAGATAGAGATAGAGATAGAGATAGAGATAGAGATAGAGATAGAGATAGAGATAGACTTAGACATAGAGATAGACATAGACATAGACATAGACATAGACATAGAGATAGAGATAGAGATAGAGATAGAGATAGAGATAGAGATAGAGATAGAGATAGAGATAGAGATAGAGATAGAGATGGAGATGGAGATGGAGATGGAGATGGAGATGGAGATGGAGATGGAGATGGAGATGGAGATGGAGATGGAGATGGAGATAGAGATAGAGATAGAGATAGAGATAGAGATAGAGATAGAGATAGAGATAGAGATAGAGATAGAGAGAGAGAGAGAGAGAGAGAAAGAGAGAGAGAGAGAGAGAGAGACGCTGGACAATGCGTGGACCCGCGTGTGTGTACACACACACACACATGCGCGGGCGCGCGCACATATGTGTGGCGGGAATCGTTGGAGCGCGCGCCGAAAAGCGTATATACATAGAGAGGGCGCAAGCGCGCGCTCGCAAAACTACGAGGAGCTTTTGCAGCCACGCGGCGGCAGTCTCTATCAAACCGCGAAACTCCCGCCTCCTCCAAAGCTCTCAACTTACGCCCGGGGCGCGATCGGACATTTCGCGAGAAAAATACGTCACCATTCGCCGGTATCAGTTATACACACATATATATACATGATATACATATATACTTTATACATATATATTCATGTAAATGCGTTTGTGTGTATATGTGTGTATGTACGTACCTATGTATGCGGACATACGTTGCTCTCACAATCAGTGCACGTTTGATCATGAAACTTCCGCCTTTTAAAAATTTTTTTTTTTACTTTCATTTTCGAAGGATTCCTTGTTGTGACAGTGAAAATGCGTAATTGACGATTTTATTCAATCCATTACAAGTGCATACGACTGCGAAAACGACGGATGCGTATTAAAAGTCGACGTAATCCCAATTTTCGTGGAGGATATATGAATTTTTTAATGTTTTGTTTTATATTTCAATGTTTTTGGCATTGATTAATAGTGACAAGTATTTTGAAAATTGATTTTTTTTATCGTGTTAATGACCTTGTTTTATTTTATTTTTTAATCTGTATTAAATTCTTTAAATTTTAATCCTAATTTTTTTTTGGTGTAAATTGGTTTGGTTATTTTTTTTTTTTGGTGCGCTCTTAGTGGATATGGAGGACTGTATTGTTCCCTCGAGGTTTCGGATTTTTTATTGACAATTATTATTTCATGTATTTGCGAAATATTTTGAGGGAATCGTGGGCGAGAAATTATTTTGAAAAAATATGAGGCATTGCGTTAATACGAAGTAAAATGTTTTTATCGCGTTCTGAATGAAGACACGGAGTTTCGGTAGGGAATATCTCAAAATAGAGCAGAGTTTATATTTCCCCTGCGTTCTTGAGGAAGTTCCGTATAGTTCGGGGCAATTAATGAGGAAATATATTCTCCAACAAATTAAAAAGAAGAGTGAGAGCATTGTGTGTAAAAGCACTGTATTGTAAAAAGTTGCTGCGTTGTGTTCTCGGCGTTTTCTTTCATTCTTGTGGTTGAAGATTGTTCTGTTCCCGGATTATCTCTCATTGGGAATTTCCGATAATGAAGATTGCACCAGTTTCGAGTGAAAGCAAAAAGCATCGTCACAGCAAAAAAAGCATCGTGGGAGAAAAATAAGAAAAGGGAAATATCAAACGAAAAATTTGGGTTGTAGTTTAAATATTAAAAAAATTTTTTTTTGCCTTGAGATGTGGGCGGATCTTGGTCTCAAAGTTAGCCTGAATGTTTGCCTTCTTTGGTCCCGAAATGAGGATAAAGTGTCCCGACAATTTTGCCCTTTGGTCCCGAAATGAGGGTGCTTGCTTTTTTTGCTCTCGAAAAGAGGCGATATTTTTTAATTTCTTTTACCTCCAAATGAGACCAAATTTGTGCCTTTTTGATCTTGACATAAAGGTAAACGTTTGTCTTTTTTTTGTTGAATTTTTACCTTTTTCAACCTCGACGCGAGGGTAATTTTTTTTTGGCCTCGAAATAAGGGTAAATTTTTATCTGTTTTAACCTCGAAGTGAGAGTGAATTTTTATCTGTTTTAGCCTCGAAATAAGGGTGAACTTTCCCATTTTTGGCCTCGAAATAAGGCTGATTTTGAAATCTTTTTCGTCTTCGAAATGAGGGCGAATTTTTATGTTTTTTTTGCTTACAAATAAGGGTGAATTTTTTCCTCTTCTTTGCCCTAAAAATAGAGCTAAATGATAATTTATTTCGCCACTCATAAATGATTCACTGCTTATTGTAAATGTTCGCCATTAGTTGGGCGACCCGACGATTCGGGCAGAGGAGTTCGTCGCGCGCTGATACATTTCCAAGCTCGAGGATTCCCGGCTACCGTTCCATTGACGATAAAAACTGGAAACCATGAGATCCCAGTCAAGTTCCGTGCTTTCGCGGCACGAGAATCATCCCCTCGGATCTTTTAATCGTGTTGATTTTTTGATCGCCTCCGAATCCGATCATCGCCATACCTCCCAAGCCCTTTAATCGATGCACCCTCCAAACCCCTCGAAAATATCGATACTCCCTCGTATCTACAAAAAAAGCTTGCAAAGTGCGGTTCCGGTTATCCAATCGTTTCTCCATGAATAGTCATGAATTGTTTTTTTCACACATGCTTTAGGAAAACTCTCACGGATTTCCGAGCATCCGGAGAAAAAAATCGTCAACTCTTCTAATCCTCGTTCCACGAGTGGAGCTAATTGGGGCGGGGGGGGGGGGGGGGGTGATGTGTCGAAGCTCCCCGGCTATGCTCGAGTTTACCCGATCGCAAAAAGCAAGCACGGTCGTAACGAGGCCGCGAAAGGAAAATAAATTGTGCTCTAAAGTCCGCTCGGAACATGCTCAGTGTTATCCCGGTTCGGGAAATGAGCCCCGCGTAGTACGACGATGTACGAATGGGGTGAAACATCCCCCGAAACTGGCCTGTACATGACAAACGAGCCTCGTGTACGAGGGGTGACACTCAACAGCAGCAAGGCTTGCAGCGAGGAAAATCATCCCTCGCCATCCCTTGTTCCGTTTAACCCCCCGCCCATCTTCAGTTCCATCGTTTCCACCCCCGAATACTGAAAAATTGCACATTGTCCTGTGAGCCCGACGTTCTGTCCCGGAAGCCTTGCAAAAACCCCTCTTTTTACAGCCCCCCCCCCCGCCTCACCCCTTTCAACCCCCTTCCACCGCGTCCCATATTGGCTGTCATGGAACGGGGGTGGCGTTTCCAGGCAAATTTCGTGAACAGTCGTTGATACCGCGACGCACATTTTTCCCAACTCTCAACCACCACCCCACTCCCTCAATCCACCGAACTGGATTTTTACGCACGCACGTTTTCCTCCCCCGGCCCCCGGCGCCACACTAACCCCGATTTTTTCGGACGTGCGGTAATCTCAAAATCACTCCCCCGGGCTACTCCGAGCCTCGTACGAGGCGGACAACGCAATGAGGATTTTGCCCCTCTAGGATCTTCAAACCCCTTGGATTATTCTGACCCCTCCACCCTTCTTTCTACTCCGTCGATTACTCATTTCGTCAATGGAGCCGTAATCCTCCGGAAATTGAGGAATTGCGTGTCGGTGATTGTTTTTCTGTTTGTCCTGGATGCGTGATAATTCGATTGTCTGGAAAAAGGCATATGGCACATACGAACCAACTTGTGCTATTATTTGAGGCGCTGACGAACAAACTCGGACTTGTCCATACTGCGTAAAATTATATTTTTATTCTTATTTGATCTATTCTTGTGCCTAAAAACTGCCATTTCGCTCAAAAAGGCAGTTCGTAACTAATTTTGAGGTTGAGGAGGAGCCGGATCTGAGTCAAAATATTTCAGGAGCTAATGAAGGTGTGCTTGAAAAATACGAAAAAAATAAAATAAAATTTGATGTAGTGTGGACATGTCCGCTTTTGTTCGCCAGTTCTTCATTTGATCGAAGGGTGAACCCAGGTAGTGAGCAGGAAATCTCAAGCTTCCTCGAGGCGACGAAAAGAATCTGAGCAGACCCAAATAAATTAGTTGCTATCCCACGGTAGTTTGAGGGGGGGGGGGGGGGGAGGCACCTTTAGGCGAGAAGATAATTATTGATTTTCATGATTTTTTTTAAGGAAATGTTTCTTCATCATTTTTTAGACTTAAGGTACGTTTTTATACTACTTTGGGCTGTTGCATGGAATTTTTTCAAAATTCGTCTTTAACAATGGCAGAGGCATGGCACGGTCTTCTAAACGGGTTGTCGCGGATGTGTCAGGCGGCGTGACACGTAGCGTCGGCGGGATTAATCTAAAAAAACCAACGAAGATTTTTCTTTTTTTGTCACTCGTACACAGAATGGGAACCAAGAAAAAGTGAGAAATGTGGAAAATTGATGAAATGATACGTTTTGAAACAAAATATCGAATTTTCCGAAAGGTAACGGCTACATTTTGCAATAAAGATACTCTCTTCTATAAAATTTTCCAAAACATTTAGGGTTATGTTTTAGACAATAAAGTTAGAAAGATTTACAACAAATTTCATTAGAATCGGTCCATTACATTTTTCGGTATTACGTCACGCCAGTTTTGAAAATGCAGGTTAGACGAGCGTGCCATATCCCCTCCATTTTTGAAAATGAATGGATAAAAAAATACCATGTCATAGCCAAAAGTAGTAATAACGTATCCTAAGTCTTAAAAATCGCCAATAAATGCTTCCTTTAAAAAAAAATCATGAAATCCAACTATTTTTTCCTTGCCTAAAGGTACCGCCCCCCTTAAGTCGCAAGATTTAAAACTTATCGAAAATATGTGGTCGATTTTGGACTGAAAGCTTGACAAGGGGGAAGTGACACCAGTTTTGAAAATGCAGTTTAGAAGACCGTGGAATATCGTCGCCATTTTTAAAGATTAATTTTTAAAAATACCATTTAACAGCCAAAAGTAGTAATAAAACATACCCTGAATGTCGAAAATAGTCGTAATCCGTGCAAGATTGGGTGAAACCCGTAGAGTACCAATTTTACGTTGGACAAAAAAAACGTACGCACGCGACAAAAAAAGTAAATATACGATCGTATGTTTACCTCATACTTTATGTGACCACTTTTTACTTGAATGGGAGCTTGTAAAACGTCGACGCATGCTTTTCACAAGGTTGTGGATGTTCTGCTCGTCTATATCATTTCGCACTTTCCGACAAGCCACAACATTTTTTTTTTATTCGTCACTTCGCCCTTGTCCACCTTTCGGCCCAAAATCGATCACATGTTTTCTACAAGTTGTAAATCTAGCGATTACGGGGGGCGATATCTTAAGGCGAGAACATTTTTTTTTCTTAAATTCAGCACAAATTAAAAATTAAACCGTTTCAGGCCTGTCGAAGCCGAATTGGAAATCACAGAATCATTAATAGCATTATTGGACGTTAAAATGATAGAAAAGCTGTTAAAAAAATATGATTAATTTGAAAAAAAATAGTAGAAAAAATCGGTACACGATGATACTAGTCTTAAAAATCATAGAACGGGTTACTCTATAGGAGTTTTTTTTTTAATGAAAAAAGTCGATCGCCTTTTAAAAAAATCGATTTCACTTCAGGAGCAAAAAAAAACGTTGACATTGATAATTGATCATCTTTTCATATTTTTTTAACGAAAGTATGCTCCAAAATGAAAAAAAATACATAGTGACGTTTGCCGATATCTCAATTCGACAGTCATCGGAAAATTATATCTCCTGAAAAAGAAGAGACAAAAATCTAAAAATTGGTGTGGATATTCATGGAGTACAGTTTTACAAAAAAAATCAGGAAAACCAAAAATGGTCGGGTTCACGGGCTAGGTGAAATGGTGTTGAATTTCCCATATATACATCTCATTTTTTCACTCACAATCAGCCAAGTTCCACGATAAGATTAGCTACCCTTTTATGTTAATTAAAGGTTCATACAATTTTCCCTTGTCCTATTTTGCGTCGAATCGTCGATGTCTCTATTGCCCTATCCTCCCTCTGTTTCACCGCGCCCACTCCCCACGATGTTTATCGCAAGGTACTTAAATCTGTGAAATACGATAACGCGTCCCAATAGAATGTATCACGCTGCCCTGACGAAATAGTCAAATCCGACAGTTTATCTAATCGATCGAACTATTCGAGACTCGGTGCTTTTTTCTGTTTTTCTCTTTTTTCGCCCCCCCCCCACACCCCCAACTCGCACACGGAAGTATGCGAGGTCAATAACATTTTTCTCTTCTATCGGGGAGGCTACATCCTCGTTCCGCGATATTCATTCGTACTGCGTGAAAATTAATAATTGAATATTGCGACGAGGGAGGGGCGTGGACCAGGGTTATCGTACAAGCGTATTGGCGACTCGTTGCATTATTGTGTTGTCATCGGAAGCGCACCGACGCCACGTACCTATTATTTCGGCGCTTCCTTCATTAATGTGATATCAAGCTATTATTCTCACTGATAATTAAACGAACAGCCCCTGATCTCCTCCCGAAATCCCAGCCTCCCCACCTCGAATGCCACACCTCCCTACCTCCACAAGCTCCGGCAAAAGTATCACAAGCCATTAATCACATTTTTTCCCCATTCATATTTACTTGAAAGGCAAATGAGCTTCGATATATATATACGCACGCATATATCTATGTACTATATATAGCTTGAGACGACCTTACTTTTCTTCCATTTAGTGATTATAATACCAAAATTAGAGGATGAAAGGGAGCGGGCGTCTCTTATGCATCTATTTGGTAACGACTTCAATAAAACAAAAATAACATCAACAACAATATTAATGATAATCGAATAATGCTTATGATGATAATGACGATGATAATGATTATGATGGATAAAGAATAATAATAATAACAACAACTACAACAACACCAATACTCCTTATAATTACCACTATCATGATTATTATTGTTATAATTATCATGATGAAGATCAAAATGACGATGATGATGATGATGATGATGATGATGATGATGATGATGATGATGATGATGATGATGATGATGATGATGATGATGATGATGATGATGATGATGATGATGATGATGATATTGATGATGATGATGATGATGATGATGATGATGATGATGATGATGTTAAATAAATGAATAAATAATGATAATCACCCTTAGAATCACAATTATTCCGATTATTATTGTAATTATCGGGCTGTACACAAAGATGGTGATGATGATGCTCGCTGATAATGATGATGACGATGATAATGATGATGAATTAATAATTGAATAATAATAATAATCCTTAGAGTTACCACTATCATGATTATTATTGCAATTATCATGATAAAGTTCAAGATGGTGACGGTGATATATAAATAAATTATAATCTTTATCATTTATATAATTATAATCATTATCGTGATGGAGATAAAGATGGTCATAATGATGATGATGACAAAAATAAATAATAATAATAACAATAATAATATCTGTAACTACCATTGTTATGATTATTATGATAAGTATTATTAAGCAACTTTACAACTATGATTGGTAATACGATTAAAAAACCTAAGTATAATCTGTCAATTTTATTGTTCTTCTATCCTCGGTGGTTCAATTTCTCGTCAAGTGACGCTTTTCGATGGCTTTGGCAAATCAAGGAGGTAGTCGGAGAACGGATTGCGAGTTTCTAGAAGATTAATACAGTGAAAGATCAACGCCAGTCTTATCGATCGGGCGCGCGTTTTCCGCTCCGGATAATTCGCGTGTATATATATATATATATATATATATATATATAGAGAGAGAGAGAGAGAGAGAGAGAGAGAGAGAGAGAGAGAGAGAGAGAGAGAGAGAGAGCCAAAGTTTCTCGGGGCAATACTCCTCCTCTTGCTTGCAGAAGCGCAGGATAAGATCCTTGTCTCGTGAGAGAGAGTGTCTTCTTGTCCTCTGGGTGTCCCCCGCAGAGCAACCCCCCGTGACTCCCTCTGTTCAACCGCAGAACTCTCACCATGCGTCTCAGGGTGATCCTTTCGTTTATCCGAGTAATATTCGGTGCGCCCGAACCTCACCCTAGTAATCAGGGTATTAAGGGGGCAATTTCGACTGATCAAGGTGAAATCGCGTGGTCGGGATCTTTAGGTCCTTTCACTTAATATATACCTATATATTTGTACTCGAAGGAACCGAGGGAGCGCGGTGAGTTTGCATGTTGAAAAAATTGACTGAAAATGTATGAAATTTCGGCGATTTTTTTTTCACTATGACGTTTCTGTGTTATTTGTCCGATTTAACAACACTTTATTCCTTATACGTTTATTTCATTTGAACGATTTTCAATAAAATGGAAAATGGAAGGATCTTTTTTCACAAATAATGTTTCTTTTAGTAATATTATATATATTAATCGGCAAAATGGTATTATAATACTATCATTCGTTTTACGGAGCTATATAGTATCTTCGTAAAATAAGAAATAAAATGAATTTTATTATTCTGATGAAATTTCGCAATGATCCAGGACCATTGAAACTTTTGACCGCTAGTGTATATAGAGGGGGTATTTTGCGCATGGATCGACACCATTTTTTGGGGGTTTGGAGTCAGGATCATTTGCTAGTTTTTTCACCCTTAGACCCAATGTCCCAAGTGTGACGGTAATTGAGATATGATATTTTTTTTAATTATCAAAAATTTCGGCTTTATCGTCATAAATTTTTTGTTTGTCGTTGTAATAGCACGAAATAACTTTTGTAGTATTGTGCAATGTATGTTCATTATAAATAAATCATTATTTGATACAATTGGTTTCAAGAAAACGACTCATGAGCTTCCAAAGTCTCAAAAATGCGTAAACGTATAAAAAATGTCAACTTTTAAATTCATTAGAAAAAAAAACTAACAGCTATATTGAACTTGGCTTTGTTTTAAAAAGTTCTCTGGTTTATACTCTTTCACATCATCATGCTACACTTCATAAAAATAATTCATTATGTCGTCAAAATGAAGGGAATTTTTTTTATTTATTATGAACTGAGAACTTGACGTTTTTCATATATTTATACATTTTTAAGACTTTGAAAGCACAAGGGTCATTTTTTCGAAACCAATTGCATCAAATAATGAATTATTTACAATAAACATACATTGCAGAATACAACAAAAGTTATTTCGTGCTATTCGTTCGTGCTACAACGAACCATTTTTTGTTCGTGCTACCACAAACAAAAAAGTTATGACGACTCAAAGGCAAAGTTTTGGGTAATTAAAAAAAACGAAAGATCGGAGAGATCGGAAAGAAGACGAGCGATATAGGCATATATGTATATAAGATACAAAAAATATTGTATACATATATCTTATTAAAATAATAATATTCAATATTGAAGAAAAAATATAATATTTATCTCTATTACATATATAATTCACACACATATATATATATATATACATATATATATGCGTGTGATTTACATACGTGATAAAAATAAATACATTTTTTTTATTTAATATTAAATGTTATTATTTTCAAGATATATAGATATTATATTCTTATATATATATATATATATATATATATATATATATATATATATATATATATATATATATATAAAAGTAGTGCGTAAATAAATCTTTCATTACACACACACACACACACACACACACATACATATATGCATTTATTTCTATGCATATATAACGACATTCGTGTTTTCTGGAGTCCCTTTTGATCGCTTTGGAAGCGATTTTCCGAGCATGAAAATCGTACGACTGATATTCACCCGAATGAGGTGCTTCAGAAGGAATAGAAAATGAAATAAAATGACACACGAGGTCTATAGACAACATTCGTAGCCTCCTTATCAATTCGTATCTTGGCGCCCCCCCCCCCCCCCCCCGGGCACCGTTTCTCTTTCATCGTGATTCGCATTCATCTCAGGTCCATATCCACGTGCCAATCGGGACTCTGGTTAATTAGGATGACAGCTGGTGTTCCCCTTTGAGGGTGGTAAAGTCGTCTCTCCCTCTCTCACTCCATCTCAAAGGGAAAATGTCTCTTTCAAGATACTTGGGATCGTCGAAGGAGAAGAATCCGCCTGGTCCCCAAGAAAACAGGGTTTGGGGGGGGGTCGCATGGGGCTAGGGTCTGAGACAACGCGCGAGTTTTTCGTTCCACGATTAAAAAAGTTGTGAGGCATCGAGGAGCGACTCTCGCACTCTTCCCCCTTGGCTTCGCTCGCAGGCTGCTCCGCTCATCCGGAACAAGGAAAATCGTTGACCCAAAACTTTTTTCGTAGCACCCCCCGCCTTCCCCCGCGCCGCCCATCTCTCGCCTCTTCCAGTCCTTTCTCAAGACTCGCTGTGTTCTCGGCAGAGTCAATTCTAGGGGATGAAAAAAAAGAAATCAAATGCAGATGCAAAAAATGGAGCGAGACCCTTATTGGAACATCTATAATTTATCAATTTAAATAATTTTTTGTTGTTGTTATTGTTCATTATTATTATTTGTTATTATTATTCATTATTATTCTTATTATTTATTATAATGTTTGTCGTTGATTGTTCGAGCTATACCCTTTTAGGGTGTTCACACAAGAGATTCCCCCCCCCCACATTTATATTTCTTATTATTTATTATCATTGTTCATTATTATTCTTATTATTTACTACAATTTTTGTCCTTGATTGTTCCAGGTATACACGTTTAGGGTGTTTACACAAGATATCTCCTTAGATTTATGTTTCTTATTTTCTATTATTATTATTCATTATATTTATTATTATTGCAATAGATAAAAAAATGCATACTTTCATACACCCTCTCAGGGTGTTCACACAAGATGTCCCCCTTGGATTTATGCTTCTTATTATTTAGTATCATTATTCATTGTTATTCTTATTATTTATTATTATCATCCATTGTATTTATTATTATTGCAATACACAAGAAAAATTTATGCATTTGTCATCGTCGTATGCACTAGGGATTATTGCGCGACGATATTTTCCTCAGCCCCGTGAAATTTACGTTTGCAGTATGCGATGCAGGAATTTTTAATTAGTTATTCTATTCTCTTTTTTTCCGCCCGACAGTCCCGGCGTATCGCCTATGGCTAATCGTGGCCCGTAACAAGGCCACGATTTGTTTTCCGGCAAGCAGAACCGGTCCGTCAAGGGGGGCGGGGGGGGTGGTTGGATTGAATCGGAGTATGACAAAAGTGCTCCAGATGTTCTTTTATTTTGCTTTTTTTTCACCCTCCGTCAGGTACGCGGTCGTGTGAGCCCGGCACAATATTACAGGGGAAACAAAAAAATTCACAAAGAAGCTTTGACACATAGCCCTTTCTCGAGAGGAGCTGGTGACCCTCGTCACCTTTCGAAGCATTCCACAACCACCCCCTACCAGCTGTTATCGATCTCGAGCACGCAGGAATGCCAACATTTTATTCCCGGAAGCGGAGACTTTTTTCTTAATTTTGTCCATCAGGTTTTTAACATCATTATCATTATTATTATTTTTAAATCATTTTTATTATTATTTTTTATTATCATTTTTCATTATCATTATTATCATTATCATTATCATTATTATTATTATTATCGTTGTTGTTGTTGTTTTTTTTGTTTTACGGTTGCGATAATTTTTTTATTTATTCTTAACGTCTTTATTTTTATTTATAAGTTATTATTAATCGAAAATTGATATAATAAATGTCTCAATAAATAATAAATTTATATTATTAACTATTTTCACGCAGATAATTATTCATTTATATTTAAGGTTACTATCATTATTATCATTATGTACACATATGTGCGGGAGTGAATCCCAGGACCAGGAAGTCGGGAGTGGGAGTGATTTGAAAAAAATCAATGACGCCATTTTGGATATTCCGTAATCTTTAATCAATGATGTTCGGCTTAAAATGATCTTCTTTGGCCGTAGTTTGATGTAACACGATCGCAATTACAGCTCGAAAGGTTCGCCTTCCCTCCCTCTCTTTCCGTGACTTCGAAGTTTGCATCGTTCGGTTGCAACGATCTTTTTGTTCATTTTTCATTTCTTTATTTTCATGCTTGTCCTGAGCCTTATTTTTTTTGCAAGTTGAGTTTCAAGTTTCTCGCAAATCTTTGATAAGAATACGTAAAAACGTTTGGGTTATTTTCGCGGCCAAAAATGATTCGAACAATTGAATAGAATTGATTTTCGTTGCATTCCAACGATGCAAACTTCAACATCATTTCATTAGCTTCTTTTATTCTTTCTCTTCCTGTCTTGCCCTTCTTCTCTCTCCCTCTCTCTCTGGCTTTCTCTCTACCTCAAACAAAGCACCTCGTGCTCTCTAAATCGTAGAATAATTGCGAATTATCTGGACCACCCATGCAGAATCGACTTTCTTCCGCGTTCTCTCTCTTTAATTAAAGTGCTCCTCTTCAATCACGAGAAAATTATTTGTTTTTTGCCTCCTCTCCTCCCTCTCCAACTCTTCGACGCTCGTTGCGCTGTCACATTTTTTTTTCTCCCGAGCTTCGACAGTCGGACGTAACTATTCTACGCGGAGTGGGGCAGGGGGAGGGGTGTACATTTTTGAGCCATCAAGCCAGAGACGTGAATATTTAGCCGGATATTGCATAAAAAAAAGACGAGCCTGGAAGGAAAACAAATATGAAAAATTCTTCCGATTACTATTTTTTTTTACGATTGTATTTTTAATTTTATTTTTTTCCGAACGGAGCAGCCATGCCAGGTGGATGTTTTCGTGATTACGAATGAGAAGGAAAAAACAAATTAAAACAATCATCAATTTGTCGTTTAATATTTCACGAGCTTAAAGGAATCGTCGATATTAGTAGCAGAAATATCGAAAAACAGTGTGTTAAAAAAATCAAAAACAACGGAAGATGCAATGAGCGGATGATTTTGCGAGTGTCATCGGGATCGTTCAATTTGGCGTTGAGAAAAAGTGTCAGTGAAACATCAGACCCAAACGGTCAACCACACGGGTCTCGAGTGCTCATTAATTAATTGCGATACCGTAACGACAATATCATTGAAAGGATAAACGGAAAGGCTAATCGGTCAATCATTTATTCGATAAATTTCACCCGACTCGACAAATCGGATACATATATCAAATCACGAATCAATTATTCGACGTAATTCAAATAAATTTCTAAACAATGTGTACGCGGTGTATAATAAATTATCGATAATCCAAGTGTTATGAATAATAAGTGAAATCTCGTTTGATTCGTCGCCTCGTGGAATTAATCAACGATCGGAGAGATTAATTCCTGATTTTTCGCAATAATAATAACAACAATAATACGTGACATGTCAGGATGAGACAGCCATTGTGGTTCGTTCCCGATTCGCTGGAGAACACGCGATGGAAAGAAGAAACAAAGGTAATGCTTTTATCGCTTCTATCGTGTACGTTACTTTTATGCACCTTATTCGTGTCTGGCGCCTGATTTTATTATTCACCTCAATCGGTTGCACAAAAGCCCGTTCGATGCGGAATCGTTTAGTTGCCCAATAAAGAAGGAACGAGCTTTTTAACGATGAATGGTAAAGGATACCGATTTTTATCGCTTCCTTTTAGTAGGTCTATACGATTTGTGTGTGTGTGTGTGTGTGTGCGTGCGTTCTTGTGTGTACATGTAATACTACTACTAATAACAATAATGCATTGAATACAGAATGTAGTATAATAATTATATACTATACATTTTTTTTTGAAAACTTTAAACGCCATAACTTTCACGATTTTTAAGGTAGACAATTATTTTCTTTCCGTTGGGTTCGTCTTAAAATAAGCTATTTTTTATAACAAATAGAAATCAGGCCTTTCTGTTAAAAAAAAATGGAAGTTACCGCGGTATCCCGTGGACGTCTTGACAAGAAAAATGTTTTGCATTATCATCGGTATCCCCTCCAAAATCATGAAACTTCAGTAGGAAACGCTTTTTTGTACGACCTCGCGTTTTTTAAAATTTGTTTGAATGTTTTTTTTTAATTGGGTCGCCCTGTATATTTGCACTGAAACTACAAGATATAATATATATAATAAAATAAATCAATAAAATCATCCACGGTATAACACCACTGTAATGAATAGCAATAATACTCACTGAAACATAATAAACATTTGTTATATATATATTTAGACGTATAATATAGAGTTTTTATGCAAATTTAAAAAAGAAGATAAAAACAACGGTAACAACATATAATATAACATCACTTTAATCAATAATAACAATATTTAATATGTTCGGCTGATACGTCAACTGCGGTAATTGACGTTAAAATCCCCAGACGCAAATTACGTGGATTTTAATATATTCGATCATTCCCGAATGGGATGCAATGGAATTCGCGGAAACTTCGAAGTTGAACTTCAATTGGACATTTCCGCGTCTAAAGGGAAGAAAAAAAAAGGGAAAAAAGTAATCAGTGCCATTTGACATTCGTCGGTAAAACGTTCGGGCGCCCTTAATCGGTTGCAACCCGCAAGGACCAATGAAAAATGTACAAATTCGATACGATCGATATACAGCGATCGCTCTTATACATCTCCGCAAATCGCGCATTATTAGTCCCCATGCGAAAGGGCTATAAATATCTGTCGTGTGTGTAGGTATGTACGTGCATGAGGCATTAGGAGCTTTTCGAAGTGTCGGTGATGACTATCGTAAATGCGTTACGGGACACGCTTGCGAGCGCAGCTATACGCTGTCATACGATAGACACATGTGGTACCGTGAACAGCAGGTGCTCACGACCGAGAAATCGTTAGAGAGAGAAAGATAGAGGCAGAGAGAGCGAGAGAGAGAGAGAGAGGGAGAGAGAGAGGGTAAAATAAAAAGTAAGAAAATAAAAAGAAAGAGTAAGCGAGAGAAAGAGTAACAGAGAGAGGAAGTACGAAAGAGAGAGAAAGAGAGAGAGAGAGAGAGGGAGAGAGAGAGGCAAAGAGACAGATTGATTGATTGATCCTTGGGTTCATACTTATTGCCTAGTTTATTATTACTTGTCACAACTCTCTGGCATGTCAATCATACGAAATCATAGTAACCAATGTCAAATCACGTAATCGATATAAAAAATAGGAAAAAAAAGAGAAATAACAAAAACACACAATAAATAATTGAAAAACACAGAAAATCTAGTACGTAGCAAAATGTGCAAGATACAATAAGCAAATATGAATAAGGAACATTTGATACGAAATAAGAATACAAATAAAGGAAGAGGGTGGCTAACAGCAAGAGAGGAAGAACATATATATACGCACACACACCCATTGCTCTTTCTATCTCATCGTATCTCAAATTTTTTGTCATGTATTACATTTTACAAATTTAAAAATATTTTCTTATAATTTTTTTATTTATTTTTTTGATTTTATTAATTACTCAATTTTATTTTTTATTTTATTTTATGATGTGTAGAAGAAAATATAAAACAAACTAAAACATGTGTGTGTGTGTGTGTGTGTAGAGAGAGAGA